>WHPZ01580488.1:0-16488 GCA_016617965.1 Macrosiphum rosae
AAAAAAAAAACATTTTCTTTGTTTTTTTGGTTGTTTCACAACATTTTGATCATAATATAGCAGCATATAAATTGACAGAAACGGGTAATCGCCCGTTCATGTATATTATCTGATTTGGACAGTACCTAAACCTTTCCAACCGCAGCAGTGTAGCAAGGAATGGAGATTTCCACTTTTCCACCACCGATCGGGGAAAAAAATGAAATTTTTTCAACGCTTCAAACTACATTAAAAATTAAACTTTCGGTGCAAGAGTGACATGAAAACAATTTTACATCCAATTATTGATAAGATTGGTATCGAGACATTATCTAGTGAGGCAATTCACGGCACATGCAAGTGCTGTAGCCTGCGAAGTGATTGAGGAAACGTCTCCCCTCCCGAATTGTTATTGTTGCATTTGTCTGAACTGTTATGGAGCTTACAGAAATACCTAATATTATTCATATAATACGTCAAGGTGATTCTAAGTTGAATAATTTGTAATTTGTACACTGTTTATACACCCATCGCGGCATCGCTATTCACTAATCCAGAGGCGTCCTCAGAATTGTTTAATGGAAGTGATGGAAAAATTGATTGAAAAGATTTCCACGAGATTTTAGCTCCTTCGCCCACAATAACAATATAATATACTAACATTAAATCTAAGTAGGAAAATTATATTTTTACTATGACACACATTTACAAAAATCTATTGTCTTTTATAAAATCTTTTCTTGATTTTTAAGACATATTGTAATAAAGAATGTTTTAGGGATCAATAACCACTTTTCTATGAACGGACGACAATGTTAATCCATTGAGATGGTTCTAATATTATAATTTAAAACCATATAGAGTAATTCCTCGTTATCCGTGGAGGTTAGGTTACAGGAAAGTTGCACGGATAACAATATACCATAAATGAAAGTAATAAAGTAAAATGTATATAAGTTTCATTTTTTTATTTTTAACTAAGCAATTTAATTTTAATTTAATTTATTAAAAATGTATACACACGCTATTAGGAAGGATGAATAAACTTATTAATAGATGTCCGCTATTTAAAAAGGTTTAATCCACGTTTATTTATAATTAATATATTATTTTTTTTAAATATTACAATGATTTATTATATACTAGCTGATCCCGTGCACTTCATTTCCCGTTAAATGTACCAACCCTATATGACTCAAACTTTGTTCAATTCGTTATTTAATATTCGGTGTATGGTGTTCAAAATGTATCTTAACTTTTCTGTTGCCAAGGCATAAATACCTGAGGTAGGTCGCGGGCCCCGTGCTGTTTGTACGTAACTTTATAATTTAACTCTAAAGTATCAAAATTGCACCAAGTATGTCAATGAACTCTTTCTAAACGGCTGGACTAATTGTGAATGCCGAGTATGTCGACCAATATTTCCTCCTCGTCCACGAAGACGTGGCATTGTTTTATGTACGTAACTTATATGTGAGTATAATACGCTTAATATTTACGTAATTGTGATACATATAATATCAAAACACAGTGTAAAAAAAAATTAAATGTATTGAACGAATACACCGATTTCACTGCAACCAATAAATATTATTATAATAGTTTTAAAACCCATGGCAACCATTTATGAACAAAAATGTCCACCTTAAATCTCTAAATCCCCGTTTGAGCATATCCCTAGGTTGAACCTAGGGGGGGTGATTTGTGAATCTAAACAATCCAAACGCATACAAAAAAATTCATTCAAATAGGTCCAACCGTTTAGGAGGAGTTCGATCACAACAATCGTACTGTAGAACTATACGCTCTTAAGTTTTTTAGACTTTTTTTTTAAATTTTTTAAATTTTTCTCTCCTTAAGAACCATCCTCGTACTTCAAGGAATATTGTAAAAAAAAATTACCGAAATCGGTTCATTTTTATATATATGTATAATGTATATAGTATATGTATACGTATATATTGACAAAAAATATTAATACAAAATAACAAACATGCCCAATTAACCAATAGCAACCAATATATAATACACTGTTGTATTTTTTACATCCAGATTTCCTACTTTTCCGGTGGATTTTCCTAAAATTTTCTTTCGTAAGAACCTTCTCCTGGCAATTAGGAACATCTTAAAAAAAAATTTGAGCCAAATTGTACAACCCGTCCTCGAGATTTGCGCTTAGCAACACATTCAGCGATTAATTTTTATATTGTAGATTAGCAATTATAACGCAAATTATTTAATTTATATTTTATATTCGTATATAATATATATTAAGTACCTTTCAATAAACCCATGGCGAACACTTAAAATATTAATAATATGTTATTATAGCTTTAAATTATGATATAAAATTAATATTTTACTACTATTTATCACATCGATTTTTAACACTTCTCGTTTGATGTTCACCTGTACTACATAAAAATATTTAGAGCAATATTGTTGGCAAGAAAATTATATAGATACTTATTAAATTGAATAAGAGTGCGTGACGCGGATTTCCGATTGAATGTTATATTTATGATATTATTATCAACTATAAAAAAAAAAAAACATTAATTCGATTAAAAAAAAAGTTCAAGCGTTGCACCATCACGATTGCGAAAATAATATAGATGATTTTTGCCATAGGTACATACTTCACCTATAATTATACACTATATTATGGATCATCTGAAACTATAAATAATAATTTATTATCGTAACGTTTGTATAACCTCTGACTATTTTCAGACTATTGAAAAAAATTTAATATACCCATAGTGATAAAGTATAATTTATAATTGAGATTACACAGCGATTTAATGTTATTTATTTTTTGTTCATCTAGACTTTGCGATTTACAACTATTAAGGTGCAAACTCGCTAATGCCCAATACTCGATGCCTATACCTAAACCTATGCCGTCGTCGCCTTAATTTTTTTCTACTTTGGCCACATTGTTATGGTACGTCGTACGTGTTGGTGTTACGAAAAGGAATGTTTCAATTTCTTTTGATTTCAGTCTTTTTTTTTATTGAAGTCAAAATGGCAATGTGGGGGAGGGAAACTTCCCGCAACTTTAAAGGGGATTGGATACCAACCGTTTTTAAGGAGTTCGATATATAGGCAATTGTTTATGTTTGCGTTCTGGACGAGTTTATATTGTATTCGTAGTATTTGATAATTAGTGTGGGTAGTTAAGTGTCAGTGTGCATGGAATAAAAAACGTTTAAGTACCTATAAACATATATATCAAACATTAGTCAAATAATAAATATTTAATTATTGTAAATTTCTTGTATCTATAATTTTTATTGACAGATACTCGTAGTATAGTCGTACGTGTGACATACATTTTTCAATACTTGTAATAGCAGAATAATACTAATATCTTTAACATAATTTTTTTGTGAATAAATATAGAATTTATTATATAGTTTGTTTTGTGTAGAATCTTGTCCTCATTTAGGTATAATTTTAACTTTTAAGTTTCGCACGCCAAATTTGAAAACAACTCAATTTTAAGTATAATAGTTAATATTATATAATATCATTGGTGGAAATCGGGAGGGGGGCTTGACGGGGCTTAGCTCCCTCCCAAAAAGTCCATAAAGCCCCCTCCTTTTTAGTTTTGTAGGAATGAAGGCCCTCCTGGTCATATTAATGTTAATAATATTAGCCCCTCTGAAATTTTAATGGATTTCCGTCTATGTATAATATTTCCTATGTAATATTTACAACAATAAGTAGATACCTAATCATTATCATAATATAAAAGCAGAGCTTTTGCTAACTGCTAGTAGTTCTCACCAGTGCTCAAATTGAAAATATAAAAGAAAGCAGACTCCCAGACTTGAAAGAAATCATCATTCCTTATAATGATCAAACTCAACCTAACCCGGCGGAATCGAATAACATGCACCAACCATCCATCTTCATCAATAGGTAGTTGAAATATAATATACCAATATACGTCAAGTACTAGTAACGTGTTAAAACAATTAGGAATTACAATAAATATTATTTTACTTTTCATTTATTAACATAAAAACTAATGGTTACATAAAAGTATATTCTAAAATTTCTAACTAATTAGTTACTTAATCATAAATTGTAATATCGATAAAAAGATAAAAGACTTTTGATCAAGGACTAAGAAATTACTACATCTTAGCTTATATCGCCTATGTTTTTTTACCGCGTTATCGGTTATGATAAAGAAAAATAGTTAAATTGAATTTTAATATTTTATTGAATAAGTACAACTTTACGAAACAAAAACTACAAAATTACGCAATATTATTTTACAAAATAAAACTTCCGTCCCCCCGTTCTAATGAAAATAATTAGAAGAGATGTTCTTAAAATATATCTAATAAAAATTAAGAGGACCTCCACCCACTTCCCCAATTTGAGCACTGGTTCAAACCAATACAAGAAGTTCTAATTTTTTTCATTAAAATTGGCAGTTGTCAATATATATTTGGTCAAGTTGTCAGAACCTAAAACACATGAGTTCTCGACGATATTTACATTTCCATAATTTTATGTAGCATCTACAATTTATTTGTTTGCATTAAAAATAATTTTATGCTCTTAATATTTGTTATACCAACGTACATTATTCCATTCCGTTGTCATAAAAATATTGAGAACTAATTATTTTATTATTATTATTATTATTATTATGGTGGTTATAATTTAGCCCAGTTAACAGTGAACCATATTCAATTCAAGAAGAAGCTTTAGGGAAAAAATACATTTTAATCTGTGATAAAATGTAATTAGTATTATAAATAACTGGCTATATATTATATTATAGTATTAAAAATACTGTATTATAATATTATGCGTTTAATTTTTAGTTTCCTGAATGTTGGTTGTTATTATACTTGTTTAATAAATATTTTTAAAATCACATGACGTGTACAAAAATGTGCTGGGCAATTATAAAAATTCCTTGGCTCAAACTCTATCAATAAATAATAAACGATAAATAATTACTCCTATTATTTTAATCGGACTAAAGTTATAATTAACATAAGCGCAATTATTTCGTTCGATCGCCAAGATTACTTTATAAATTACAATATACGAGATTAAATAGGTACCTACATTGTATTATTATTAAGCCATACTGTGCATACACCGTGTTTGGTAATAAAGTAATATTATTATTACCATAATCTATAACACTAGGCTCTCTATTTCGACGAACCGGTATGATATGCAGTTACGCGCGTGCAGAATCATTATAGATTAGCTAATAGACCAATGCAATTAATTGTTCACTGCGCATTGTTTCTAGCACGGGCGACAAATGATACCCATTATCTTAATTTTTTTCGCCTTATATTACACAACATAAAATGATATTAACATCACAAAAATTCGTGTTTCAAATAAACCGAATGAACTACAGACTGCAGAAAGACGACACGGTACATCAAATATTGAGAAGGACAATATTCTCCTGCACACGGATATTTGTTATTACAAGTTAAAAACCTTGACATCAATGTTAAATAAAATTTTATGTATAGGTACAGTGTGATTCATCAAGCATTCTCAACCCCATAATTTAATTTAATAATGAATTCATTCATTTTAAAATTTTAACCACGAAAGCTAATAAATAACAATCGATTGATCAAAACTCAAAAATAAACTGGTGATCTCGCTTCTGCTGCATAGTACCTATATTTCGGTAGTGAACCTAGAAATTGAATATTTAACTGTAATAGTGCCTATTGGTGTCTAACATTTGAATCCAATAAACAATCATTGTATCTACACGAAAAACGATTTTTAGTGTCGATCAGCCTTTATTCTCTATTCAATTTTGTAACTATAAGTAGCTCGCATATAGTATAAACTAGCACATTCTTGATTCAGTAATTTACTGAATTTTTGCCAAAATATCGCATAAAAGTTGGTACCGTAAAATTTCACGAATAAGTTCATGTTATAAATAGCTTAAAGTATAAATATTTTTAAGGTATATTTGTGTAGGTAATACTAGGTATTCATTATTATACAAACATACTGAATATGGAAAATATTAAATAATAATATGAGTAATGAGTAGGTCATGTAAAGTATTCGAATAAATGTATTCAAATACTTTTTTTTTATTCGAACACTATTTTAAATATTTTTTGTAAAAAATATTCAAATACGTATTCTGAATTTTTTTTTTTCATTAAAAAATACTTTTTTTTTAACTCGAAAATTAGTTTATTCCTGTAACAAAACAAATTTTTCTATTAAAAATCAAGTAAATTATAAGTTATAACTTATATAAGCAAGTTCTTCTAGTAGTTTTTCTCTTTGAATAGTAATCGAATAATGTAGGTATTCAAAATATATAATTTTTAATGTATTCAAATACGTATTCGGAATACTTTAAGACTCATTTATTCGAATACAAAATAAAAGTATTGCTTACAAGACTGGTTTATGACAGATAGTTTTAATACAGATAGGAACAACAACATTATTTTAGTTATAATAAAATAACAAAAGTCTTGTTATTTTGTCGTTTTAATATCTAATAATTGTTCTACATTTTCAAGTATTTCACCCTAGAAACAAAAACTAGGTAAAGCGAAAAAAGCTAAAAAAAAATATATGTAAGCATAAAATGCGTCACATAAATAGCTAAAAAATATCCAAAACATTTTACCATACTTAGAAATGTTAATATAAGTATGATAAAATGTGGCTGCGATTAAAACCGTCGAATCTCGTCATTGAATAGGTCACTGTCAGTCAATTACAACTGAAGTGTTAAATTTATATACAAAGACAAATCATACATAAATCGATAAAAAAATTAACTTAAAAATGTCAACTATCTATATATAGCACAATAAAGAGCCAATATATTTTTTTTATTTATATCGTGATTATAAAATTATATAATATAAATATTTGGTTAAAATATGTCTCTATTATAGATATTTAATTTTGAATAACAATAATGAATTAAAATACATTTTGTCAAAAGCTGGTTTTCAGTTGAAATGTTAGTTTTTCCAGATTAAATATTTTCCTTCTGCCCCTCCATCCCCCTCACATAAAGTATCAACTATACCAAAATTGATATCGGATACCTTCAAAACTGGAGATTGAAGCATTTTTAGTGCTACTAACATGATAGCAGACACAAGAAAATAAAAACATACATAGTTGTAAGACAATATAAATAATTATGAGCTCCACTTAGAATCTAAAATGTTTTATTTATTTACCAAGCACCTGCACCAGTTGATTTATCTTTATAATTAATCAGCCTCTATATACGTTTACTGCAGACATTAAAAAGTTATCAAGGTTCTCCTCCCCTCAAGTCTTTTCCATGACGTACACTATTTATATAATGGTAGGTAATTAGTAATTACTTATTAAAAATAAACAAATTTGAAATTATAATTTATTATATCGAATATCTTTGAAAAGCACTAACCATAATCAGTATACTTGGCACTTGGCACTTGCAAGAATTTGAGTTTATAATTACTAATTGAACGAGATCCAATCAGTTCGTATACACCCTGCAATGTCTAACAGGTAATTTGTTATTAAATATTCTCTAATTTTTTTTTCATTTTGTCGGTTCTCATATTGTTAAGTCCAAGACGAGTTAATATACTGAAATGATAACACAAATTATGACAAATTAACCACTAATACGTTTTTCGTAAACATTAACAAAACTATGCGAGTAGAAAAACGCAACATCATGACTCACGAAGTTTGTCATAATTATTTATCATACGCATTCGTGTTGCGTGCACGATACATGATGTAACACAGCCACTGAGATAGATAATATAACAGAGGGCGGACGTGGACGTAAAACCAAGCCGTCGTGTTTGACGTTACCCCCACCGTCGGAGGAGAAAAGTTTCATTTTTACATACGAATAATATACGACAGACGTATAATAATGACTAATGTATTATTTTCGTTTATAATTCTTTATATTGTATTTTGATGATTTCATTACTTTTTTACACATTGAACGTATACCTAGTAATACTAGTATCATGTTATAAAAATAATAATATATCTACCTAATATACTGCTCGCATAATCACAAAAATCTAGCAATAGCAACACATTGCCATGTCCGGCTTGTTGTATTATAAATATTGTTAGCTTAAATAATAGTTATGCATTTTTAATAAATATTAACATAAACTTAACAAAAAATTCAATTTTAAAAGTATTAAAAAATACGATTAAGTGGGGTAAAACCGTATGATATGGTTTTATGATCTAAAATAGTAGTAGGCATAGATAATAAAAATAAAATCCTATGTATAAAAATGAACAATTCAGGCATTCCAGTCTATATGTCTTCGATTATTATCAGGTGCATAACCAATGAATCACTTCATAAAGACATCTGCATTCCAACCTTAAATAATCTTGCTATGATCACCTACAAAAAAACACACAAAACATACAGCACTCGCTCAAATCCTATAATCACTCAACTATCGTCCAAACAAATCCCAGGTAATCCACCCAAGAGCCTGAAAAGGAACTGGTGTACGGACCTACTCTCTCCTTAAATCGATATCCACGGGGTGCCGCCATTGGGTGAATTCCCCCTCCCGTCAATCATCCCCAAAACATTTATTTATTGTAATATATATAATTATAGAATGTAAATAAAATCTTTGTTCAATAAAAAAAAAAAAAAAAATATAAAAATGAATTGCTGTTCGTTTATCTCGCTAAAACTAGAGAACAGCAGGACCGATTTGGCTCAAATTTTTTTTAAGATGTTCGTAATTGCCTAGAGAAGATTGGAACGAAAGAAAATTTTAGGAAAATCCACAGGAAAAGTAGAAAATTTGAACATAAAAAAATACAATAGTGGTGCTACCTATCCAGAAAAAATTAATAAAAAAATAAAAAAAATAGTTTCAAATTAAAATAATAATAGTGTATTTTATATTGGATGCTATTGGTTCATCGGGCATGTTTGTTGATTTGTATTATTTTTATTGTTTTATTTTTATTTTTTACTCGAGAACGGCTGGTCCGAAATGGCTCAATTTCTTTTAAAAGATGTTCGTAATTTCCAGGAGAAGATTTACACGAAAGAAAATTTTAGGAAAATCAACGGGAGAAGTAGAAAATCTGGATGAAAAAATGCAACAGTGGCGCAACAGTGTATTATAATTTATAATGGTTGCTATTGGTTGATCGGGCATGTTTGTTGATTTGTATTTTGTTTTTGTCAATATATATACATAAATAAATGAATGTTTGTGTGTAGATTAGACCTCTGGGAAGAAGGCCGTTTTCGCTCAGAATTGTTTTTCTTATACAATGATATTATATTAATGAATTCAATTTTACCAACATCCATTACAGTGACCCACTTGTAACCTACTATACTGCAGAGCGACATGAAATTCTGATTTCATCATACGTACGAAAATTAAATGTGGTTGTGTACCAAGAATACTAGAACAATATTTAGGTAGTTTAAAAGTAACAGAAATTAAGTATAAAGTAAACACAATATTCCTCCAAATAATCTGTACTTCCGTTTCATAATTTGACATAATTTTGCGATAATAATAAACATACCGAACTACCCCCCTTTGCCCTACCCATATAAGGCGATAGCAGTATAAGGTTTGTAGGTGATACTTATATAGTATTGCCCGACTGCCTGATAACCAACAGATATAGGAATACATTTGAAATTTCTAATTAGAAAAAATCATATTCCTGAAAAAAAAGTTATAAGCTTATAAAATATTAAATAAAAGAATACAAAATATTATAATATGTACCATATACTTATATTTAAAAATGTTCAAACAATAGCTTTAAAATTAAAATATGAATAGAATAACTTCTGCGAGAACACAACGATATTGTTGTTACTTTTAATTTTGACAATAGTCCAATAATATTCACATTTCACTCTAATATTAAAACTAACGAAGCTAAATGTTTACAGCTGAATGTTTATTTTCTATGTACGCGCTTGTAAGACTGAGACAATACATAGAGATAATATAATATACATATAATGCAGGTGTGGGGCGTACTTGTAATTGTTTTTTATTAAACCGTAAATCGTGATAAATTAATAACCAAAATCCGATAGCTTTATCCACGGTTGTGGCCTGTGGGTAATAAAGTAGGTATCTGCGTTGGCAGTAGTGTACGCAGCATTTTTCAATTGGAAGGGCTTGAAAAGTAGTTACAATTTTATTTTTGTTTTGTCCAGTCCTATAATTTCAGACGTCTATTTGAGGTATTTTAAAATGTTTGTAACTTCTCAACTTTTCTGGTAAAAAAAATGCTTTGATCATAAACTTGGATGCCCGATGTATGTTTTTGGAAGCAAATTGGATCTAGTTGGTATTTTAGGAGGTCGAAATTGAAAATTCTCATAGCTTTTTAAAATAATTGGAGAAAAAAAATTTAAATTTATTAAAATTGTTTGGTAACCAGCTTGTTTATACCGTCCTCAATTGGATTGTATTTGATTAATTAAAAATCATTTTTTCTATAAATGTCAATAAAAAATTATTTATCCGGTTAAAAAGCTTAAAAATGTAATACGTAAGTTTTAATTATTGCTAAAATATTAACGATACATAGGCATCATATCATGATTATTTTTTATAAGCATTTAAAGTTCAAATTTCGTCAAAACTTATAAAATATTAAATGTGTATAACTAAGGCTAGACAATTTAATACAAGGTCTTTCATACAAGTAGTTCATACATT
The DNA here is from genome assembly GCA_016617965.1 of Macrosiphum rosae. Taxonomy (NCBI): domain Eukaryota; kingdom Metazoa; phylum Arthropoda; class Insecta; order Hemiptera; family Aphididae; genus Macrosiphum; species Macrosiphum rosae. Next base: position 10,734 of record WHPZ01580488.1, read on the forward strand.
TACCGAAAAATTACAGATAATTTTAGGAAAATTGGTATGCAGATACAATTTTTTATCAAAAATGAATTCATTCTGGTAAGACATATATGAAATTTACGTCTTGCTTACTATAGCTGACAGTTGAAACTTGATAAATATTTTTTTGAAAAAGTAATAATAATATATTAGCAGTGGGTGGGGCTTCAGCCCGTTAGCCACCCCCCCCCCTGTGGACGCCACAGTGCGCTGGTCACCGTGGTTATAGTGTTTTACAGATATCTAACAAATAACCTGCAGTACAAAATGCATACAATCATCATACGTCAGATACCATAACATTGAAAATTAATTATTTGAAATTACCAACCACTATCCCTCCCCTATAGTTGCACCACTGTGTTAATTAATATGTCATAAACCCTGCAAGCAATTTTTTTTTTTTTATTTTAATTAAACATAAGACATTCCTAGCCATAGGCTATCTATATCTAGTGATATTTGACAAATTACAAATTAGTTTTAGCAAAATAACGTGATAATTGAAAAATAAAAAATAAAAATATTTTCGTAAGTACTAAGGATAGTATTAACAATTGATAATTTTAAGTTAAACAGAAGTAGCAGTGAACTTACAATAATATAGGTACTAATAAGTAATATTTACGTATTTGTGTGATGCTTGTTATTTATTAAGGAGTGGGAGTGATGGGGAGTGGGAATTTGTTTATTAGGTATGTTATAGCAGCTAGGAGGGGGTTTAGGACTAATTTTAACTCGTTAAGGAAATTAGTGACGATTTGCAGAGGTTGATCGTTCGCTGTGGCTTCGGCATATGAGAGTTTTCCTTTTGGGTTTGAGCGTAGCGCGTCATGTCCACTCTGTGAGGTACATGCAACCAATAATATACCTGTATGTCATGAGTCACGATATGTTGCGTGTCGCCTATACCAACCTACCTGTTACAAGTTTCATTATTTTTCTACTTTATGTATAAATAAAATATTCTTTATAGGTACCTATTGTCCATTGACATACATATGAGCTTTTGATCAAAATATATTTGAAATCTAAATAAAAACTATTATACCTATATACCGGTTATTATTGGCTATTTTGACAAAGTGCACATGAAATTTAAATAATATGATCAAAAATTTACTTTTTAAATCGTTTCTATATAACTATGGTCATTTGATTTTTAATGGTAAAAAACTTAGTCCGCTTGAACTTTTTTTTATTGATTTCAGAAAATTGAAATATGTCCCTAGTTGATAAAATTATGACAAGTATAATAATATGTGTCAACACATTGTTTCAACCGTATACAGTTATACATGCAATACAAATTATATTAAAAACAAACTAGATACACTACATACTCATTTTGCGACCACGGACTACTGACTAGGTAGTAAAATAGAATTAGTAATACGAATAACATGCAATATTTATGTTACGAATGTATCCATAATATATATGTACATAATGTATAAATTCGAACATGTTAATAGTTTCATATTTTCATCAATTTATGACACTGACAGACCGACAATATTGAGAAAGTGACAAATTAATTATGCTTCCATTTAAATGTTGGCGGGTAAAGTTTAGTCAGGACTTCGGGACTTGGGAAGTGTAAAAACGAGAGGCGGACGGGCATCATTTTATGTAAATAGAAATCAATTTTCAAATTTCAATACCATCTCATAAAAATAAAAATAGGCGGGCAAGTGGGTTTCCCTCTGCTATACAGTAGATTACAAGTGGATAACTGTAATGGATGGTGTTAAATTTGAATTCAATGATATCATATCATTGTATACGAAAAACCATTCTGAGAGAAGACGGTCAGTCAGCCTATGATATATTACAAAGTAAATTTGATGATATTATTGTGAATAAAGTAATTTATTTACCTATTTCCATGGAAACTTGTTTTACATTTTCAATTCTTAGCTACAAAAGTTAAACATTTTATACATTTTTAAATTTAAATTTGATTTTTATCGAAATTCAAACTTTAAATAATTATAAAAAATATTTGTGCCTATGTATTTTTAATATTTTTCAACTGCTATTGTAAAAATATATCGGGAGCTTTGTATACAATTTTGAATTTTCACGCTTTTTTACCAAACAAATACAATTTTATTGACATTTAAAGAAAAATAACTGAAAAATTGAAATTTTAAATTGTCCGTAAACAGCTCAAAACGAATCGAAATATTTTGAAAATGCTATTAAGTATATAAAAATAAAATAAACATATGATCTACATTTCAAGTATCTATAGTTATTCGTTTTTTAATTACAGAAAAATAAGAAAATTGCTACATGAGAAATCGAGTGAATAAACAATGTTGTAAAACATTGAACTACAAGCGTTCATGAAAATTTAATTTGACTTTCCAGTAAACACTTTTTTTTATTTGATAAAGGTAGACAAACTTATGAGGAATATTGTATGAAAATATGAAATATTCAAATGTTAAATTTAAAAAGAAAATGTTTTATGCATTTCTAACTCAAAATAATTTGCACATTTTAGTGATTTTTTAAGTTAAAATTCGAACTTAAAATACATGTAAAAAAAAATTAAGAATGTATTTTTAACATTTTTCAACTGTCATTGTAACAATATATTAGGAGCCTTGTATTCAATTTTCAAGCTTTATGACCCAATGAATAAATTTTATTGATATTTAAATTGATATAAAAAAACTAAGTTTAAAACAAGTAAAAATATTTTGAAAACTGTAGGTGTATAGAAAATTTTAATGTAAACATTCAATGAACATTTCATGTATTTACCGATCATTTGTCTTAAGTTACATCAAAAACCAAAAAACTTCCCGTTTTATGTTTTTCACAGCACTTTTGAAAACTTCTAGGAATTTGGACCCCCTCCTCACAATACCAACTAGATTCACTTTCCTATCAGAAAAGCTAATGTTGAAGAAAATCTAAGCATTTACTATCCTAAAAGATGATGATAGACACAAAGAAAAATAATAAATAAATAAATAAAAATAAAAAAAACACATCATTGTAAAATTAATACATTCATTCATCGCTCCGCTCAGAATCTAATAATTCAAATTTAAAAAAAAAACTAAATAGGTAAACAAATAACTTTATTTACAATAATATCATCATATATAGGTACTTAGTTATATATCACAGGCTGAAAGACCGTCTATGGTCAGAATTGTTTGTATAAAAAAAAATATTTTTTAAATATTTATAAAATAAGTGAACTATATAATATCTCGAATTATCAAAAGTATTTATCTTCTTAGATGTAGGTAGGTATATAATTACCTAACCTGTTTATTATTTCATTAGTTCTACATTCTACATTTCTACCTATATGACAGGCATAAACGATGAACTAATTTGCTTCATTAATCTATTGCAATCGTACAGATTTTCATTACTATAAGTATGTCGTATGTACTTATATAATATATATAAATACAGATCATTATTTACATTATAAATTCCGATACAACGTTGTAAATATAGTAAATAAAAAAGTACCTATATAGTGTATTGATATCATTTATCGTATCAATATAAAATTGATTCATTACTTTGTTTTCAGAACAGTGTACATATTTTGTAGGTATTATTTATTTGAGCATTAAATCAATTACTATCAGACACACAATAATTTTACCTCTATTAAATTATAAAAAATAAAAAGTCCCACACATCAGCATTGTGTCAACAGATTGGCAGATTAAACAATATAGATACCAACAAGACTACTATTAGGTATAGGTATACCGTATACCTTTTATAGGCATTCAAATTATTCAATCAATGTTTGTTTATTAATTCCGATAAACAAATAGTTGAAACGAGTGAATAAATCAGCTGCCTCTGGTATCCGCAAAATTCAAGGTTCAATAAATAAAACCATCTATCTACCTAATTAAAATACTTACCTCCGATTATGCGATGTCTCTGGTCCACCGTTCTGGACGTGTCGACGTGATTGGCCAAGTCGATGACTTCAGTTGAGTCTGCATTTTGCATGTTTGCAGATACGTGTGATGTGTAGGTGTAGGTAGGTACCTATAAAATATAACCGTTCTCACCCGGTGGTCTTCCCGCGTCTGACTCGGAGGGACGACTCGCGGCGGCGACTCTATAGAATATATCGACGCGGCGGTGAAATAACAAACGAGCAACGGCCGAATGAAAATTGATCCGCTTATATAGGAAAGTATTATTATATAAAAAAAAAAAAATCCTAAATTCTAAATTGTAATCAAACGACGACAAAAACGCTCTCTCTATCTATAATGAATAATGTTTATTAATATTTAATACGTATACTACCTACTTTATATTATTATCTTATTATTATAATGCGAAGAATATAATAATATTATATAGACAAGCGTGACCCTATACGATATATATATAGGGTATAATAAACTATATAAAAGCTAAGTTTTCGTTCCAGAATTCAAACGTCTAAAATATTAAAAAACTTAACCACGGCGGGTGGGTGTGGGAACGAAGGTATACGTCTTTTAGTTCATACAATTTTAATGAGATCAAACCGTAAAATCGATTCGAATAGAGTAAGAGACTATACCTACATATTATTATAAATATAATATATTACGGAACGGCGCGACGAGGTGGACGCCAACTGAAAAAGGGTATATAATGGTATCGATCTGAAAAAACGAATATTACTGACGCTACTTCATAACCCGTCAATTCGTATGCCAAAATGTAAAAATGTTCGTTTATTTATTCATACTAAACCTATTGTATATGATAACAAAATCAGCTGATGGTTTAATACATGCTGGTGAAGACTATATAAAGACCCTGCAACTGCAGGGTACCTATATATATGGTTGGCTTTATAATAATTTCAATAAGCCAATGAATTTTTATTTAAGCTTTAGTATTCATATTTATATTACAATATGACGTGGTCTGGCGTTGATATACCTATATAGTAATAAAGAAATAATTTATAAACTGCGTAGTTACAAAAAAAAACAGAATCGGTACGGAGTAAGCGCCAGGCTGTATGCGCGCTGAATTGCTGAAGTATTATTTTAAAGAGGTACTCTGCTCCCTACAAATACATTTTCAAGTACTGCCGGTGATATTATATTGATAAGGCGATATCCATATACGTATATACATTTATAATATGTTAAATGAAAATTAATTAAAATCCCTTCGAGCTATGGGAATTTTATTTTTTTAACTACCTTTATCAGTATACATAAGACAATATAACATAAGAGTAATAAAATATATAAAACCGGTCTCGATGGATAAAGACATATATTTGACCTGTTAAAAGGTCACCATTATTTTAGTCGATCTTTTTCATAATTTTTTTTAAAAAAAATGTATGTTAGATTCTGAGCGAAGCAAGGAAGCTAGTGGTTTTACAATGGTGTTTATTTTTTTTTTTTATATCCTGTATACAAAATTTCTACCAAAAGGAGTGCTTTGATTTCAACATATAGTACCTTATCTTTTAGCAAATTGTACCAAAATGGTACTTTAGAGAGGTCATTTTTCGATTTTCTCAATAGTTATTTAATGCCACGGGAAAAAGTACTGAAAAATTACGAAAAACCGCTTAAAATGGGATTTTAATTTCTAACAATTTGTTTATCACCGTAACAACGAATAAAATAAAATAAAATTATTAAAACAACTTACATGTTATAATAATTAATGACAATATAAAATATACAGACTGACAAACCGTCTCCGTTCAGAATCGTTT
>WHPZ01580490.1:0-27963 GCA_016617965.1 Macrosiphum rosae
AATTCAATTTTCTGAAAAATCGATTTTGCGTAAAAATTCCCGTTTTCCTTAATTTTTCTTTTGTTTTTCTTGGCGCTTTTGAAAAGTACTGGGAATTTTAAATTTTTACCTCCCAATGCACCAACGATATTCACTTTCCAATCGAACAAGATACTGAAGTCGAAAATCGTAGCATTATTTCGACTACTTATCGTGTACACACACAAAAATAAAAAAATAAAAAAACACACATCATTGTAAAATCAATACATTCATCGTTCCACTCAGAATCTAAAAATAAATAAAAAAAAATAAAAAAAAATATAAAAAAACACACATCATTGTAAAATCAATACATTCATCGTTCCACTCAGAATCTAAAATTAAATAATTTTAGTAGGTAGTAATTAAAAAATAAAAAATGTTCTCAATTTTATACCACGAAAAAATACCTACTAAATTATAATAAATATAAAATTTATATTCTTATAAATGATAACAATATGATGAAGATTATAAAATGAGAGTTAAGACCACGATAAAGATATACTTTAATATCTTTATATTTAATCGTGGTTGTTACTTGTGAACTACCAACTAACTTGTAGGTACTTGTACATGATAGTCTTCATTATTTATAATTGTAAGAGGTAATATAGTACAAAATTATACAATTATATACAGTCAGAACAATTTAGTGACACAATTTTTATGAAGTTAAAGTTGAAAGGGGGCCCACTAAGTGTATGGTGTTCGTATAACGAAAAATAGTATGTTAAGACCTAAAACGGATTGATCGGGGAGAAGTGGTAGGTACTATTTTTTCTATAAAAATTATACAAATAATGTTTTGTATGTATAATAATAAAGCATTAAAGCAGGTAGGTATTCTTAGAAATGTCAAATCATTAATCTGATTTTAAAATCCAAAAAGACGGTTGACGTGGTACATTTGTGTACAATTTGAGGTACAATTGTGTCTTAAATATAAATAGGAAAAAAGGGTAAGAGGCATAGGCGTAAATTGAGGGGGGCTTGGGGGGCTAAGCCCCCCAAACTAAGCCGTAAAAACCTAGGACATACAATGCTATATTGCAATGGTCTGCTTGCCTTTATTTATTCAGCCCTCCCCCCCACAAGTCAAAAGTTGAAATTGCGCCTATGGACTAAGAGGTACCCAATTACTTCTTGGGTTTTTCTTATAGGTGCAACCGAAATTTCGAATTGTTTCTCAAGTTCAGAGACTTAATATCACTACATTAGACAGGCATAAAACGTGCATCCATAGGTATTTGTGCAATGAATTTGTGCCTATGATTATTGCACGATCACGTCATTAGGAGGACTTAATTTAAAAGAGAACAATTTTTAAAATATAATTGACAGACGTTCAATCAAAACAAATTAGCAGATTTGAATTTATAGAAATTGGTATAAATGTTGTATGGGCCAATAATTAATGAGGTATTGAGGTAGGTACCTGCGACCTGCCTTCTTAAAACAATATAATAACATATAAGTAGGTACCTAATACATTATTACATTAATACATTATTTTATTAATTTGTTAAATTATAGTCTATAGATAGTAACAAATTATTAGTAGTATTTATTAATAAATGGGTTGGCCTTGTTATTAAGCATTTATGCCGCCGATAATCTGAAAATAAATAACTAGATATATACCTACAGATGAGGTTATTCAAGACATTCAAGTACTTAACATTCATAAAAGAAAATAATATTTTATAGGTATTTCAAATTTTTAAAAAAAAATTGGCGTTTTACCATATTATGTTATTATTTTTTAATTATTATTGAATAAAGTGGGTCACAAAAAGTTTAATTTTCCATAATATTATCCTCCCCTCGCGACAATCACGTTGTATATGTAATATACGTCCGTGGTAACATAGTAACTCTTATCATTATCATTTTTTCAATGATCTTATTAAAGCAGTTTAATACGATAACAGTATGAGTAGTATTACACTACATAGTACATATTATAATAATTAATAATATAATAGCAACTCAAAAATAGGTACTCAATTACCAAACAAAATAAAACGTTTCAAAATTGTTTTTTTTTCGTTTTGACGATCGTGCATTTGTGTAGAATTATTAATTATGACAGAAGAATCGCCAATTAATACGAATATCGCGAAAACAACCAACACCCGAGTAAAAAATTGTATATTTTGTGACTTAATTGTTGCCAATGATCCAAATATTATTCTTGAACCTCGAGTAAGAATTGTTTTTATTTATTTTTATGTTTTGATGAAATTATATTATAGGTACCTACCTATATTGTACATGTTGCCTATCCTAAATTGGATAAATAGCAATAAATATAAATAGGTATTCAAGATAATACTAACTTGCAATAATTGATGATCACTGACCAGTGATGGATTGGATTAGAGTAGATATACTTAAGTAAATTTATTTGATTACTAATGTACTAAACTACTGACTTGCCATTTTTCAAAAACTATGAGTTGATTAGGCAGTCAGGTCTCATAATATTATGTCTGTTTAACATTCACTAGATTACAATCCAAAAACTTTTGATGAATACTTATTAAATTACATTTTTTATGGAATGAAAAATGTTACAGAGCGATCAATTTGTAATCATTAAAGATATTAAGCCAGTGGCTACTCACCATTTCTTAGTGTTGTGTGACAAACATATAAAAAGTGCTAAAAGTTTACAGCCTAATGAACAGGATTGTAATTTACGTAAGTAGAAAAATATTAATCTATATTAATTACCTACTTTGTTTAATTTACATAATATTTTTGTGTATTCACAATAGTCAAGAGCATGGTTGCAGCTGCGAAACAAATATTATTAAACAATGGTTGTGATTTGAATGACACAAGGTATTTAAAATCATATGTTACATTAATTATAATCTATTCATATTTTATGCTTTGTTGTTTTATTAGAATGGGTTTTCATTGGCCTCCATTTTATTCAATAGGACATATGCATCTTCACGCCATCAGTCCTGCTAGTTCGATGTCTGTTTTCAATCGTTTTGTTGCATTCAATCCAAGTTTCAGTTATGTTTTTGTCGATGTAAATAAATAATTTTAAAAATAATAATAATTTTTATTTGTTTTATCAAAAAAAATATTTATATTAACAGGTAGATTATGTGCTAAAACGTATTGGTTGCAAAGACAAAAATGAAACAGAAAACCCATCTTCAGTCACATAAAGCAAACTGTGATACATATTTTATATATTACAATATAGGTACTATGTGTTCTTTTTGATATATTAGTATTTTTATTCATTAGGTATTATTATATTATCATTTTATTTATTAGGTATTATTATATTATTATTTTGTTTATTATTACATATTATAATATTATTGTTTTTATTAACAGGACGCTGAACCCGCATGTGTTGTCTCTGTCTTACAAGCGTACAACATGGCAAATTTTACATGCAAGATAGTACATTTTACTCTATAATTTCTAATATTAAAGTGAAATGGCATATATAAGTACGATTATTATCTATTAGTATCTCATAGGATTTTTATTGTATTTTAATTTTGAAGCAACTTATGAATGTTTTAAAATTATAAATTGTTTGTACTTCTTAAAATACTTATAACTTATAGCTTTAAAATTAAAATATAATTTAAAGCCTGTAAGATGCCCTATATAATAATCTTACCTTTTTACTTTTATAAGAAATTATTTCACTCTAGTTTTAAGAAATTATATTATAATACAATTTGACATGTAAGAAAGAGACACTACTACATACGGGTTTGGTGTCCACTTAATACTATTAAACGGTATGTTTTTATTGGTGATAAATTATTAGTTTTTATATTTTTGATATTCAATAATCATTCTTTAGCCAATAATAAATTACCTTAAAATTGTTTATCATACAATTTTGTATTAAAATAATGCTCCTTTATGTTTGGAAAACTACTTGTAGCCGTTTTATAAATCGTCGTCGTCACTCAAGAAGTGATCAAGTGATCATGTTTTTAATTTTATTTTTAAGTTTATATAGGTTACATCTTAATTTTTGTTTTTTTTTGCACTTTAGCATCTATATTTTGATATAGGTAATCATGCTCAAAATGATCAAATTAAAAAATTAAATAATTATGAACTAAACTAATTTTAAAATGAAATTATAATAATTTTCTCTTGATCACTTTACACATGACGACGACGATATATATTATTAATTTATATTGATAATTGTATTTTCTCATGTAAGTTTGATGAACTTGATAGAATAAACATAATTAATTAATGATAATTAAATATAATTTTGTTTAAGTCTTAATATATCAAAGTATTAAGTTCTTAATTTGTTTGACGGCATTTTCTGATTGATGGAGACCAGCAGACAGCAGTTTATAACAAATATAAATAGGTTAAAGTGGTTATACATAAATATTAAATATAATAATTATTTACCTAAGTTTCAAAAATATCATAAACTACATAATAATTAAGTTTCAGAAATAAAATATTATTAAATATTAAATATTCTTTTGACCAAGTTATTTGCAAACTGTTGTCACTTATAGAAATTAACAAATTGTATTATTAATTTTACCACTATGAGAAAGGTTAAAAACATGAAAAAACAAGAATATTTACTCAACACCAATTTCTGGCAAAACTAATATTGTTATTTTATATTAATTCAAAAACAAATAACCAGATATACTTTAAATTGTTTTAATTTATAAATTGATTATCAATGACTATTACTGTATTAGTGTTTGTTTTTTATTCATGTTCCTGGACAGCCTTATAAAAGGTACTTTTTAAAAGTATTCTAGTACAGGTACAGATAATATTATTTTGAAAAGTATTTGAAATGGGTATTTGAATACCTACTCAATAAAGAAGTATTTGAGTAAAACTGCCAATACTTTAAAAAATAAGTATTTATAGATGCTTTTAAATACTTTCAAATTGTTTATAAAATATTTTTTTTACTTTATAAATTGAAACCAATTTTCAAGTTTTATATTCATTTTATTGAGCATTTTACACCGTATCAATTGTTGTAACTATTTATTAATACTCAACTGTTTACTTTGTCAAAGTATTTGAATTTTAAGTTGAGTATAATTCACAGTAAAAAAAATGTGTTATTATATTATATTATCATTTTTTTTTTTTTTATATTACATGTATAAAATTAAAATTAAAATATATAAGCCAATAAAAAATAAGCATTTGAACACTTAAGAAGTATTGGAATTTGGAATACTTTTACTAAGTATTTTACAAGACACCATAGCTGAATTTGGTTTAAAAGTGGGATCTGCTGACTAAAATGTTTGGGATCAGCTAAATTAAACATTAAAGAATAAACGAATTAGAAAAAAATCAAACATTTTCAGGTTTAAGTTGTACCGTACATCTTAAGTGCAATTACCTTTAGGAAATAATAAATATTAATCTTGTGAATTTAGGCTAAAATGTTTATTAAATAGGAACACGTACATTAATATTTAGCTTGAAATATAAGAAAAATAATATTTCTTAATTTATTTAACGCCTCTAATACTTTTTTATAATACAAATTCAATACTTGATAATTTTAAAACTGTGTAACATACTTATTATTTATAAGCATAACTATCATAAAAAATAAATGCAATTTTCCAATAATCAATATGGCAGTAACATTAAAAACATAAAACAATTTAGAACTATTTGGTTAGTTAGGTGTATAATAGTTCAATTTAAATTTACAATCCAAGGCATTGGCTCTTAATTGTTGGAGGGTCAAAATGTAATCACAATTTTCTGAGCCATTAAAACTCAAATTTTGCCTCACAATATTTTTTTGTGGGTGGACAGAGGCATCTGCCTTCCGTGACACTACCAAATTTTGCCTAGGATCCAAGGTGAGGATTAGATAATTAATCTAGTTAGCATTTTCTAAAATAATATAATTATAGCAATTTATAATTACTTTGACATTTAAAAAAATGGACACATTTTAAAATCTAAATTGATTAATTCATAAATAGTTAATATTGAATTAAATATATTTAGATTTATTTAAGTTTAATGCTAATAATATGTTCTTAGTGTTGTCAAACCTAACAGTGTTGTCATTTGTATAAAGTATAATATTATATTTATATGAAATAGCCAGATTGATCATTCAGTAAATATCATTAATTGTAAGGGTAACAAATAATTTCAATATTAAATATTAATCAACATTATGGAATGACACTAATATTAAGATTTAACAGACAAATTATAATTTATAATATTATATAAATAGCCAATAGGTATAATGAAAAGATCCAATTGCAGTACCCTTGTCCTTGAGGAAAACAACACTTGTAATTTTTAGTGGAAGACAGATTAAGATATTATTTATTTTAACTTATTGTGTTCTACCAATTAAGTAGAAAATAATAATTAAAACCATACATTTTGTCTTTTAAACCAATGCGACAAAGCTTATTTAATTATTAATTATAATTACTATAGTTGTGATTTATGCAATCAAAGGCTTTTATTTATATCTGAAGATGACGTTGGAACCCTGGAACAATGACCTTAGTTATCAAAAAAGCTTACAATTATTGCTATTGTTGTAAATCTTAGATCAGTATTTGATCTAAGTTGTAAATCTTTATACCGAACAAAAAAAAAAATATAAGGAATGGCATGAAATAAAATATTTGATACTAGGAACTCATGAGCCCGTCTTGTTTCAATATTTCAACCCTTTGAGTTTATAAAATCTTATTATATTTTAGATACTGAATTTTAACTTAATTTACAAAATTTTTAAAATCTACCAGTTTGAAAACACTTGAATAAATAAAAACAAAATAATATTAATAGAAAGACTTCCATATTTTGTACTGGTACTAAAAACTTAATTTAAAGTTTATAAAAATGATATATAATATTTAATACAACAAATGAAATACATATATCTAGTTTAAAAAAAAAAGCTTTTTAATAAAGCTATGAAATATTACAATTGTGGCAAGAGTACATGTGTTTGAGAACCAAAGTGTTCAAATTAGAATTTCAAGATTAAACTTATTCACTTTATAAAAATAATTATAATGTAGTGATATACCTGTAACAGCTATTTGTGGGGAATGTTGTCCAGTATATTTTAAATCAAAAATATTTGTGTTTGAGTTATATTTTTAATTTTAGATGAATACATTAAATTGAATAATTACTTATTTGTTTATTAACAATTTACTCAACCACAACTTTGAACACATAACTCATTGCATATACTCTTGTCACTGTTGAATACAAAATTAATCATTTTTTACATTTTGTGACTGAATGTCACTAATAAGTTTCATGAATTCAGTATGGTTATAAGAAGGAGCCGTAGCAAATACTCCATATTTATTTAAAGGGTCTTTTTCGTTTTCCTTGCTATAGCTGTACTTATTTCCATGTACATCTGTCAATTCACCACCAGCTGCTCTTAGCACTGCCTCTGGTGCTGCTGTATCCCATCGTTTGCAACCAGCACTAGGATAAACATAAGCATGTGCTTTTCCTTCTAATATATAAAGTACCTATATAATATGTTTTCAAAATTAATTCATATTTCATTATTAAAACTAATAATAATCAATAAGTTGCAGCGTTATACCTTATTTCCAGCACCACCAACTCGTATAACTTCGCAAGGTTTTAAGCCATCAATAAATTTTTCTATTGCTTTATCATAGTGACTCCTAGTGGTTACATACACTTTCTTTGTTTGAGGGGGTTCTTTTAACTCAAACCCACCTACACCACTGCCAACCAGACCCCAAAGAGCTCGACCGCGGTTTTGCCAAAAAGGTTGATAAATTACTCCAGCCACAGCTTCATCATTGACACATACTCCAATTAATATTGTAACATGATCTATTAAACCTATAAATGAACGGTAAATATAAATGTTTATAAGGCAATGCCAATTGATGAAAAACAATGTAATATACAATGACTTACCTTTTGTAAATTCTGATGTTCCATCTAATGGGTCTACCCAAATTGTTACCTAAACATAACAATTTAAAATATAGGATTTGTTTATATTATCAATAATAAAATTTGAGGAAATTGTATCAAATACTATTAAAGGTGGATGGAGGGAATTATTTAATTAAGTATAGAACAGTAAAATTGTTATGCAAATACAGTCGTTGCCAGATAAATTGAGACGGCGGCGACGCCACGATAATGGAGAATCAGTGGTTCTCTGTATTTGAATATTATTACCGAAAATACATCAATAAACCAACAATTGTCACAAAAATTATTTTACGATATTAATATAAAATTAAATATTCTGATAGTAATCTTTTATTTAAGAACAAAATGTAGAATTGTAAAATAATATAAATAATATAATAATAATAAATACAATTTTTTGCACTTAGCCGTGTTCGAACTGGTGCCTGCGCACGTCGTAGCCAACTGTGTGACCTTTACACCACACTGCCAGCGACTAGTTTGGGCTACACTTACTGAAAAGCGCCGCCACTTCCATCTCAATTTATCTGGCAATGACTGTACTGAAGTACTCTTGATTGACATTTATTAAAAATTTACCAATATTTTAGAGTATTTTTAAAAGTCTACTGATATTTCAAGGAAAATTACTAGCATTCAAAATGTATTTAATTTTAGTTCTATAATAATGTATTTTTGAATTACTTAATATAAATAAAATATTTAACAGTTAACTACACTAACTTGATCTTCTGTAACATCAAGTAGTGATTTTGGACACTCCAAATCCAATATTTTAGGATCGAGATCAGTAATTAACCAATCTGCAGGAACATCCAAATTTTGACTAATTTTATCAACTTCTTCCGCCACAATATTCACATTTGGATACAGATTTTTAAAAGATGCAACAATACACCGTTGTGCAGATCTATCAGCTTCAGTTTGCAAGTCATTTTCACCCTAAATATATATAAGTTAAGTAATTATAGTTACAATTAATGTAAAATTTTTTTTTTCAGTAAATAATGTAACTTTATTACAACGATTAATAAAATATAATAAATAATAATATTTACCTTTTCAATTATTCCCAAATCTCCTTTTTGCATAACATCGCGAATTATGTTACCTGCTTTATGAGCAACAGATACCGATGAAGCCAAAAGTCTACAAACTAAAGCTGGTCCTTGAGCCATCTTATAAGCTAAACAAATATAAATTGTGCCAATAAAGCAAAAATTGTATTTAAAAATAGTTTATATTAAATTTCAAGTTTAATAATTCACAATATTCATAATAATACCGCTATGATTGAGTAAAATAGACTGAAAGCAATATTCGTAAAATTGATACCATCTTTTTAAAGCTAAATAGAATGAAGGCCATCAATAATATCTATAATAATATTAATGTATAAAATATAATACCTATTAGTTGTCTATACAAGGTAATGCACAATAATTTAAACAATGGGTATCTAATTCAATAGCCACACAATGACCTCTACAGTGATTGTCTATTTGTCTCCTATATATTATACGTAGATTATAGGTATATAATAATATATATATATATATACGCATATCTTACCACACAACTATTATAATAAATAATATAAATTATTATTTAAAAAAAATTTACATTGAAATTATAAGTATAATATAGCCTTAGTAAAAATATTACAATGTTGTACAAACTCAAACAATCATGGCAAAACCACATCATTGACTTTTTGCACAATTCTTAGAGATCATTCATCATAACTTATATGGTGGTACACAATATTACCTTTTTTTTTTTAGTATTTTAAAATATTTGTTCAACCATGGCTTAAATAATCATAATCACATAAATGTTAAGGCATAGAATAGAATACTATAGCAAAAAATAAATGGAATTATATTTTGCATATACATATTTAATTATTCATTTAAATATTAATATTAATTTAGGTATTCATTTTTGTCAAGAGTAGATTTTTAATTATCTTTTCTTGTGTCAGCAGCTTTGTTAAATCTTTCAATAGTACCTATTAAAAGTTAGTAAAACATAAATTTTAACATAATTCTCCAGGAATAATAATATATATGCCGACCATTAATTAATTTAATAAATGGAAGTAGTTTTGTATATAACAACTCATTTTTATTTAAATATAAAAAATACAGCCAATTACTTTGAATCGTATTTCCTGGTATACATTAAAAAGTAATTTCAACAATTGTTTCGAATTGGATACAACTTCATTACCATTAAACCAATAGGTAAGTTGATTACTTACCAGATGTTTGTTAATCAGCAGAGCAATGATTTTAATTTGGAAGAAGTGCCTAAACTTTATCTGTAAATGTTCGTTATTACGTAAAACTTAGAGCGTAAAACTTAGAAACTTTCGACTTTTATTTTATTCAATGGTTTAGCAAAACACCTATTTTGATGGCGATAATATTTTACTATGATGTTTGCCGCATTGAATGATCCATTATTATATTTCGACACTGGGAATTGGGAATGGGAAAAGATTTCTTTCACGAAAACGCCAATTAAGTATAGTAAGTAGCGACTAGGGAGTAGTGGGTAACTACTTTCGTAGTTTCGTACTTTCTATTTGAGTTTGCACATATTATACATTGTCACCAGCCGAAACTGATGATAAATTGATAACAAAAGTTGGGGGGAGTTCCACGCTATACGCACATCCGTAATCTGATAAAAAATGTAAGAATAATATAATATTATTATGTATAATATTTTCACATACTTCTTAATTCTTAACTTCCATACTTAGTACCACCCTGTGATTATTGTACAAGGTGGATTTAATTATACATCTTAATACTTGAACCTTTTGAACTACTTTTTAATACAGCCACGATTAAAGATAAACATAAAAAATGTAGATTAGTATCCGTGACTATATTATAGTATAATATGCTATAATATGCAATCACTGAGAGAAATATAAAAAAGATAACAATATACTCCAGTTTCGAACTCGGCAAACTGCGAAGCCATGACCCGTAGACATGGTCGTAAAAAATATGAAACGTCGGGTTTTATTATTTTTCTATGGTTTGACCTTTGAGTGGCTTTAAATGCTCTTTACTTTTTTTTGAAACATATTGAACGTTCGTAAAATTAATATTAAACGATTAGGTAACTACTAATCTTAACTGAGCATGTTTATGAAACAAATGATTATTATATTAATTAGTACCTATGTCATTTACCGATATAGACATATTATTATAGTTGAATAGTTGATAGTTTTATAATTATACTATACTACACTAATTACTATACTTATATAGTTCTGTAGACTATATTATTTGTAATTTGTATAGTGCACTATGCCATGGTATCATATTTTCCGATTTAAAATTGTACCTATCTACTTTAGTCTATAACAGTGGTTTTCAAACTTTTATTAAACACGGTACACCATGCTCCTGAAAAAAATTTCAAGGTACACTTTTTTTTGCACTAAATAATTAGATGAACAAAATTGTTTTGAATTATAATTATATAAGTACATTTAATTAGAAATGTGTGCTTGATGGGCTAACAAATTTTTATTGATTTTATTTTGATATTTTATTCTTGGACGAATAGTCGAACTTTCCGAAAGACCGTGGCACACTCAGTGAATGCTCGGCACCCAGTTTGAAAACTACTGGTCTACAACTTATAAGGTAGGAAGGTACTCTCGAGAGATCAAAACAAAAAATTCCTTGAATTTTTCAAAATAATCAGTAAAACAGAAAGAAAATCATGATAAAATAGAATTTATTATACGCTTTATCTTTTGGTGTAACTCAATAACGACAACCGAAGATACTTAAAATGATCACTAAATGTTTAGGTATATTATAATTTTGTATATACCTATTGTAACATTTTCAAAATATTTTGACATTTTTTTAGCTATATATTATAGGCGATATTTGACATTTTTAATTTTTAGTTATTTTTTCTATAAACGTTGATAAAAGATTTCGGTCAAAAACCTTGAAAATCCAAGGTTCCCCATAATTTTTTTTATATTCCATTTTAAAAATATCGAAAATACAGTCACAATATTTTGTATAAGCGTTTAAAGCTAAAAATGTGTACAAAATTATTCTAAATCCCGAAAATTATTGTGCTGTTAAAAATGATCAATATTCATACCAAGATTTGAAAATGTAGGTACAATAAACCTAATACAAGGTTCCTTTTAAAAATGTATTACGTGATAAAAAATAAAAAATATGAGTAGGTACTTACACATATATTTTGTATGAGCTCCTGAAGTTTACATTTTTACGAAATTGGACATTCGTGAGTAAAATAATGATTTCTCCATTATTAAACGATTTTCTTATTTTGTTGTAATTATAAAACGAATAACCGTAGAATGTAAATACTTGAATTTTTTAACTTTTTTTCTATAAGTACCTATTAGTAAAAAAAGTGGGTAAGTGGATGTCGCTCTGATGTACAGTATGTTACAAATGGGTCACTGTAATGGATGGTGTTAAATTTGAATTTCATGATATGATATCATTGTATAAGAAAAACGATTCTGAGCGAAGACGGTTGGAAAGCGTATGATATTACTAATTATATTTGATGATTATTGTGAATAAAGTAATTTATATGTATAACCTATTTACGTGGAACCTTGTTTTAAATTTTCAATCCTTAGCTATAAAAGTTGAAAATTTTATAAATTTTTAACCACAAAATAATTATTAAATTTTAAATTTGATAAATGCTGTCGAAATCAGTGCCATATTTACCATAAAGCAGGATAGGCAACTGCCTATGGCCTCCGTTAAGAGGGCCTCAGATTTTTATGAACATTATTTTTTTTTAGACTACTACTTTCATCATATAAAATAAATATAAGAAACATATAAAAGGTATTTCAAAAAAATTAAATAATTTATCCTTATCAGCATAAAATGTAAATGAAAATAAATAAAAGTCTATTTTTAATATGAAAGAATTGATAACTTAGGTTTAGGTACTAACAATATAAAACTATCTTATATCTTCTTTAAACTCCGATGACATAATAAATGAATTTGCTTTAAAAAAAAACAGAAAAGTAATATTATAAAATAGCTTATTAATTATTTCTATTATAATTAACATAAAAATGTATTGTTCATTTCAGTTAAAAAATAATATAAAAAAGGAAATGTTTAATTTTGTTTTCAATATCAATAATAAATATATTTATGTATATATTAATTAATAAATAATAGGTACAAGAAATCTGTAGCCTGTAAAGATAAAAAATGTATAACATTATAATAATGTTTTGTGAAAGTGTAAGTATGTATGTATAAGAAAATACTAAATTGATATAAATTATTATTTTGTTTTATACAATTCGTTTGTGGAGGGGTGGTTGTATAAACGTTACTGTTGACAAGGGCCCACGTTTTTTATTTTGCCTAAGACCACAAAAGGCCTAAATCAGGCCCTGGTCGAAATTCGAACTTTACAATAGTTTAAATGCTTATAAAAAAAACTGTGCCTATTTCTTTTTAATATTTTTTAACTGCTATTGTAATATACCAAGAGCTTTGTATTAAATTTTCAAGCTTTTTTACCCAACAAATAAAATGTTATTAATATTTATAGAAAAAAAAACTAAAAAAATTTAAAATTGACAATATCCGTAAACAGGTCAAAAAAAGGAAATCGTTAC
The DNA here is from genome assembly GCA_016617965.1 of Macrosiphum rosae. Lineage (NCBI taxonomy): Eukaryota > Metazoa > Arthropoda > Insecta > Hemiptera > Aphididae > Macrosiphum > Macrosiphum rosae. The sequence continues at coordinate 13,700 of WHPZ01580490.1, forward strand.
ATGAGAAATCGAGTGAATATCAAATGTTGTAAAAATATTAATTTCAAACGCTCATAAAAATTTAATTTGACTTTCTTCTTTTCTATTTTTTTTTTGATAAATGTAGACAAACTTATGAGGAATCTTGTATTACATTTTAAAACTTTGGACTTAAGAAGAAAATTTTTTATGAATTTCTAACTCAAAATAATTTGCTAATTTTCGTGATTTTTTCATATTTTGTCAATTTTTGAACTTTAAATACTTATGAAAAAAAATTGCAACTATGGATTTTTAAGTTTTTTCATCTGCCTTTGAAACAATTTAATTAAGAGCCTTCTATTAAATTTTCAAGCTTTTTTAAATAACAAATAAAATTTTGTTGATATTTATAGAAAAAAAAAACTTAAAATGTCCGGAAACAGCTCAAAATAAGTCAAAATATATGAAAAATGTTATGGTGTATAGAAAATGGTAATATAAACAATAATATTCAGTACAAATTTCATTTGTTTAAGAGTTGCACTAAAAACCAAAATCGATTTTCTTAAAATTCCTTTACATGATAACATTTTGAAAATATTTTGACCCGTTTCAGCTGTTGACAGACATTTATAATTTTCAATTTTTTTTAGTTTTTTTTCTTTAAATGTCAATAAAATTAGTTGAGTCAAAAAACTTGAAAATCTGATACAATGCTCCTGATATATGGTTACTTTAGCAGTTGAAAAATATTAAAAATACATATTATGCACAATTTTTAAGAAGTATTTAAAGTTCAAATGTTGACAAAATTTAATAATTATTTTGTGATTAAAAATTATAAAATATTCAACTTTTATAGCTAAGAATTGAAAATTTAAATCAAGGGTACACTTTAATAGGTTATAAATTATAATATATAAATTACTTTATTCACAATTATATCATTAAATATACTTAGTAATATCATAGGCCAAATAGATAATATCAATTGTTTTTCTTATACAAAGATATTATATCATTGAATTCAAATTTAACACCATCAATTACAGTGACCCACACCACCCACTTGTAACCTACTCTACAGCAGAGCGACAACCACTTGCCCATATTTTTTTTTCTTAGATTTGAAGTTCAAATTTGGTTGAAATTCTATACTTCAACGAATATTAATAAATATTTTAGTTATTTTGTTTATCCTTGAATTTAACACATTCATTACAGTACTTCATTACCTACTCATCGCCGAGATACCTGGTACACTGGACTACTATACCGAACAGCAGAGTGGTTACCTATATTATTTTAATGAACTATTATGAACGATACCTGCAGTAAACCGTAAACGATGTAAACGTTGTAGGGTATTATATATATGTACCTACGATTTATTTTCAAGCCATAAAATTAATTTTAAGACTTGTGTAAAAACTAAAAACAAACAATTACCTAGGTAATGGTTTCAATTTTAACGGATAAATTGACTGGTACGCTACTGCTATAATTTATCTATACGAAAAACAATTCTGAGTGGATTTGATCACCCATATTTTCTAAAGATTTTTTTATTTTATATTTATATTGCTATTGGTAGGTAATTTATTTTTCAATTTGTAATATATTTAATAATTAATTACACACTAATATGGTTTTTTGGAAGAATTTTTGCCGAAAAATTTGATTTATTAATATTATTAATATAATAATATTTAATCCAAAAACATATCACAATATATTCACATGATAATTAATTAATTATATAATATTATGGTCTCACTGTTTAAGTTAAAAAATTGACACTATTGTTGCATTCCGCCCATATCAAATTCAATCATTTCAACCACCATTTATAATTTATAATTATATTATAAATTCAAATAATCGTATATATATTATACATAATATTATTTTTAAAAAGAAAGTGTTATAGAAAGTAGTATTCAAATAAAATTTCAAATGTTATTTTACTATTATTATATATTAATATTCAACATAATATTATTATGAAAGTAAAATTAATGTAAGTGTTTTATAATTGTATATAATAATATTAATAGGTATCGGTAATTCTTAAATATCTTTAAGAGGACGTGATACCCGTGTGCATTGTCTCCCCTTGGTATGTATAGTAGAATTAGGTACCAAAATTCCACAACTTTATCCGTGTCGTAGCTTTTTTTAATTTTTTTTATAGCATTTACCAATAATTTTTAATAATTAAATGAAAAAAAAAAAAAACTCCCAATGTTCTCAAACTGATAAGTTGAGTGATAACTTTAATTTTATTTATGTTATCCAAATAATAAAAAAAGCTACGACACAGATAAAGTTGTTCCCCATGCGTTGTGGAATTTTGGTAATTCTACTATAAATGCCGAGGGAGTGATTCTATCCAACGCAAAACAATTTTTTGTTATATTGTACATTTGTAAGACTGAGACAACGCATGCGGGATCACGTCCTCTTAACCCTTTCGTCCCCTTGTCCATTGCAATGGACATGTATTTAATATATTAATTATAAATCATCTGTTATAGATAACGATGTGAAACTTGAACTATATTACTCAGCATATTCTCAAGTATATATTGAATTATATTTTATAACAATAACACGTATTACAATAGCATTTGTAAACCATACATATATTAAACAAATTATTCGATTATTTATGTCCACTCATAATACCAATGTAATCAACTTTGGTTTATTATCAAATTACTATAGTCTATAACAGCCGAATGGCTATTTTTGAATTTATTTATACATTTTATTGCACAACAAATTTATATTACCAAATATAATTTTTTTTGGAAAAATTAAAAATGAGTAACAAACTTAAAGACTATGATATTGTTGGAATGCTAAATGGTTACGATTCTGAAATGGATGGCAAAAAAAGCAAAAAAAAAAACTGTTTCACTGAGTTTCATAATAAGAAATAAATTAAATACTGTTTTTTTTCATATAACAATATACATATTATAATTAAAATATTGTTTTAATACCTATAGGTAAATACTATTGTTATATATATTTCTTATAAGAAATTATAATATAGTACGTATTCACTAGTTTGATATACTTATATTGTTCAGTTACATTTGATTTTTAAAATTTGTTTTTATAATTAGTTTGTTTTTACTATATTATGCTTATATTATTAAGTTTTTTGTTTTTTGTTATAAAAAAAAATAATGATATATTGCTATTTTATTTCATATAAAAGTTTGTTTCAAGTATTTATTTTTATTTTATAATAATATTATTTTAAAAAAAATAATGTTTTTATTATAAATGTATAAATTATGTATTGTTATGTTTTTTGTTGTAATGAAAAAAAGGTTATCATATTTTGGTATTTTATAAATTTATATTGTTCAATTACATTTATTTCTACACATAATAATTTTGTTCTCATTTAATATTTTTCCACCTAGTCATAATGTCCATTACAATGGACAATCCCCCCATTTTGGCAAAAATGGGTAAAGGTGCCCCTTACTTTTTTCAATGGATTTATGAAGTCCTATAAATAAGGTTTCTTGATTAAAATATTTTTTTTATTGACTATTTCATAATTCGGGACTGAAAGGGTTAAGGCTCCTTTTGGACAGGAAAATAATTATGGTCACACTACGCATAGGTTTGTATACAATATTGGTTTAATATGTAAAGTATTTATTCTTTTATATTTTTGTGGTATTTTGTATAGTTTAAAAAGTATATTTTCAGGTGTCGTTCAGGAATCTACGTGGGGATAAAATATTACTTTTTTTTCAATAGTTTTTTTTCTATTACAATGCAATTGAAATCCTTTTAAGTAAAACAATAGATTCTTATGCATATCAAGTATTATTAACTTAAATTTAACATTAAGGGTTTTATTAATTTTATTAACATTATAGTACCGTTTTCGGTGAGCGTTAACGAGGTATACTGGTTCTTTAGTTTTGTCGGCGGCGGCGGTGTCGGTGTGGTTGTGGTATTGTAGTTGCGAGGGCGATATACAAAATGCGTGAATTTAAATTATCCAGGGAACTACTTAATACACTCAAAATATTTCATCAAAATCGGTCCAGCCGTTTAGGAATGCATTATACATAAACATGAAGGACATACAGATATTTATTATAATTGATTTCTTAAAATTCTTTATAAATGGATATTTAAAAAAAAAACTTTTTTTATGAACGATTGGATAGGTAATTAAGTGTTAAGTACTTTGTAGACTGTAGTAGAGTATTTTAAACATTAGGTATACACCAATTACCTAAGAAACAAAAATAAACAGCTTAAACTGATATAATTTGTCGACATTTTGCAAAAAACTCCTTCGTGGGTTTATTGTCTTGTCTATCGACCATACTATACTATACTATACTACAATGGGTAGCATGACAAAACAGATCTATTTTGTCATGTCGGGTACTGGGTAGTGACGTAGTGTATGCCAAATCCAAATGGCATGGATCTACACATGATCAGATGATCTACATTCTACACCTATTAGTTTTATATGTGTCTGGTGATTGCGAATGGTTAACTTTTCTTGAGAAATATTTTATTCTGTGATAATATTATCAATCAACAACTGATATGCCAAGTGTTACACCTTATCAAATCAATACAGATTATATTATAATAATATTATTGTGGTGATTAAGGTGAGACAATTGAATCCCTAACAGTAAACAGTAAAATTCATATGACATATTTCATAAAACTGCCTAAACAAACACAGTACACATGGCTTACTCTAGTTATTAATTATTATAACTAATTAATAATAATTATTAATCAATACTAAATTATAGCACCGTTATTAATAGTACAATATCATGGTTCCGTGCTCTGATCGAACAATAAAATAGTACTATAGATATGGTATTATGGTTTTTTGACAAACTTTTGAGGTACCTAGGTCATTATTTCGTTTGTCCGTAGTCCTCAACAGATAAAGAGAAAAAAGTAATTGTTTTACACGGACGGTCGACGATACTGAAGTTAGTTTACCATATGAGCTTGTCTAATCTCGGCTGGTTTTTGTGTTTTTTTACACGATAATACGATATTTTGTATTATTTTATCGAGTGTAAAATTGGAAATATTCTTTTACAATTCAAAAATCGTTGTTGGATAATTATATATTTAATATGATGTTTACTGGGAACTTGGCTTGTAAAGAGATTGTCTTCAATCAGCTGTTCTCTGCATCTCGTCTGTTTCACTTCAATAAATTGTTTAGCAAGTCATCTTCGTCAATTAAACATATTTTAAAGTCTGTCGATAAGAGCGAATATGTAAGATATAAATTTCCAAAATGCATAAACAATTTAGTTGACATTAAACAACAACAATTTGATTCTTCATTTACCATTGTACCAGACATTGTGTCCGTTGATGAAGAGTCACGACTGATTGATGAAATAGAAAAATCATTGAAACGCCTACGTTATCAACATGATCATTGGGATGATGTAAGCATAATTTCTTTCTAATAATATATTTAAATTAATGTTTTTTAAACAAATGTTTATTAACTTAGGCCATACATGGATACAGGGAAACAGAAATCATCAAATGGAAAGATCAAAACAATTCAAATGTGATACAAAAGCTCAGAAATAGAGTATTTGCTGAATCAGTCACAGAACAAATGCAGAGAGTTCATGTACTCGATTTATGCGACAAAGGTTATGTCAAACCACATATAGATAGTATACGAGTAAATATTTAACACTTGAATTACTAATATTTTTATATAAATAATTTTCTTTTATTTGATGAAAACATATCAAATAATACAACTATAATTTATTTTTTGATAACTAGTTCTGTGGAAATATAATTGCTGGCTTAAGCTTACTGTCCGACTCTGTCATGCGTTTAGCTGATGAAAAACATCCAGACACCTATGTTGTGTATGCTCTATTACCTCGCCGATCATTATATATTATGAAGTAAGTTTCACATGGTATTTTATTTTGTTATAAACATTTTTATTTCTTATTTATTTACATTCTATATATTTAAAATTATGAATTAATTAAATTAGATGTGTGTGCATGTTAATAAATTAGGTAAACATTTTCAGTTTATATCCCGATACTGACCATAACTTAATTTTAATTAAACATAAATTTAAAAATTCTTACAGTTTAACTAAATTATGAACAGCTTAACATTTTGCTTATTAACAATTATTATATTGCATAATTTAAATAAACAATTTTGGAACATTGTTACTTTATGATAAATTTCAATAAAACAAAAGTAAATCCCATCAATTTCTTTAAAACCAATAGCTTATTTTTTCTTAATAATTATTATTCAGTATTTACTATGAATTCTTATTTGTAATTTAACTATAAACAGGGATTCAGCTCGATACCAATACACACATGAAATATTAAGTGATGGTGCAGCGTCTGTGTTCAGTGATAAACAGATTGTACGGGAACGAAGAGTATCAATAGTAATGAGAAATGAGCCACCGGTTGAAGCTGTGAAATAATTCAATAATTGTATTAGATAATCAAGATTTACTTGTGTTATTTTATTATTTAATAAGATATCTCATACCAAAATCTGTTATATTTACAAAACTATTTGTTTTCTGTTAATAAAAATACATTATAGAAAATATTAAATGTAATTTACAGCCAACCCTCGATATTTCCAACATTTTATAATTTAGAGTAAATATAAAATGTTGGTCTCTTGAGAATCGAAAATCTCTTAGTAGTTTAAAGTAAAAATTAATTTAAGTACACTTGAAGAAAAATATAGGGACCAAGCTACCAATTCATGACAAATCTAAGTATGTTCTACTGTACTGACTGAAATTTAAAGTTGTTTCATGACGATTAAAAGTTGAAAGTTTCATAATATATTATGGTTATATATTATAGTATTATTATTATATACTATATTATACTATTATTATTATATTACAGTTATATATTATATAATCAATAGTTGGTATAAAATGAAGTCGCTTTTTTTTATTTGGGATAAACTCTTAAACGGCTTGACCCATTTGGCTGATTCTTTTATCGTTGTGTTCGTAATTGTCATGACAAGGTTTGCACAAAAGACAATTTTAGGAAATCTTGATGGCAAAAATAATGAATAAATATTTTACATTTGGCCATAATCATGGTATTCTTAACCCTATTTTTTTGACCGTTCTCCTGGGAACCTAAACATGCACATCTTAAACACCATAGCACCCAACATGTTAATAATATATTCGTTATAAGTTATTACGTATGCACTTTGCATCTACCTGAAAATATACTCCTCACATAATCACAAGTGTGTGTCTCGGGTAGGATAACTATAATATAATATTATCGAATGTGTTCTGACCAGTCTTGTAAAGAATACTTTTTTTTGTATTTGGAATACATATTTGAATAAATGAGAATTAAGGTATTCAGAATACGTACACGAATAGTTCTTAAAAATATATATTCAAAATATATATTCGAACACTTTTTTTCACCACTAGTTTTTGTCAATTTTTGAATGATTGATAATTAACATTTATTTATTAATAATTAAAAATACATGATAATCATAAGTTATTTATAAAAGTTGACCACATATGATACGGCCGATACAGGTCATACGGGATACAAAATATTGGTGTTTATAAAAAATAAGCTTATCATGGGCCAAAATTATATTTCGTTCAAAGAATAAAATTAATGTTCGTGATTTATAATATGTCTTGTCACAAATTTAAAACTATTTTTCTAATAAAAAAAGTATTCAGAATACGTATTCGAATACTTTACAAGACTGGTTCTGACTGATCAAAGTTTAAATCATATAGAGAGGACATTTTTGACAGGCATTAAAGTACATGGCTAGGTATTATAATAAGATTATCTCAAATATGTTTACATATAAAAAAAACAAATATTTGTCTCGAGTGGGACAACTAGTACTATATATTACAGTATTAATATTATATTATACTCTAGAATTATTAACTATTAATATTGTTATAAACATGTCTCGTTTTTCCGAGCCCCCCCCCCCCCTACAATTATTATTCACACATATTTTATAATTTATCTTCATAGATTGACATGGTCGTCAAAGGGGTTTAATAATATTATACTATTTTGTTTTACGTATTACATCTTGTATTGATAAAAATTGAATAAAAATTAGTGATATCACAACAAAAACCCTTTTTAAACTATGTGTAAAAATGGCTAAGTAAAAAAAATATAAGATCTTTAAGCACTATAAAAATGTGATATCATGAATAAATGCTAAGTATATTGAATTTAAGTAAACTTGTTTTGTTTCAATAATTTATTTACTTGGCTAGGAATTATTTCTTAAAAGAAACAAAGTGTGATGAACAAAATAATTAAATGGGCCAAAGACTATTAAAATATAACTTATTATTATTAATATTTATATACTATTCTACATAATTCCTCGCCAACTAAATAAATTTAGGAAACAAAATAAGTTTCCTTAAATTCAATATACTTAGTATTTATTCATGATATCACATCTTTATAGTGGTTAAAGATCTTATATTATTTTTACATAGCTATTTTTACACATAGTTTAAAAAGGGTTTTTGTTGTGATATCACTAATTTTTATTGTAATTAAATATTGAGTATTTACATTATCATGTATTAGAACGGTAATATTGTTGGTAACATTGGCAACGCTGATGCGATGACAACTACAACGACGACAGCTACCGTGATTCTGAATATAATATAAATTTCCATTAAAAAGTTTGCACTTTTTCATTTATAACTTAATTTTTAAAACTACGATTTTGATGATTTTTACAAAAGCACGTTTTACACAATATTTCTGATGTTTAGGAGTTTACTAGGGTTTACTAGTTTAAATAGACTATACAGTATACACGCACCATCATGCAGTTATTTTTTTTTTTTGGTAGTTCAATTTTTTTTTTTGCCCTCATTATTTGATTCAAACACTTGGTCATATATTTCTCTAATATTATATTAATTATTTTTAAAAATATGTAAAAATTATCTTTACATCTAATACATTTGAATTATGATCTCTAAAAAATGATGAGTTCATTTTTTTAAAATGTACCAAATACTCTTTCTTAATCCATTTATTTATTATTACAAATATTAATGATAATAATTATGATTAAAATCAGATTGATTAATCTTTTATTGGATTAAAAACTTCAAAAGCATCACGAAACATTTTGACATCATTCTCTTCTTCATCAACGGATTGCTCACATTTTCTCCAGTCAATACGATTTTCAACATTCAATAATTTTGGAGACGCCAACACTTCCCTAAAACAAATAAATAGTTTACTTTATGAATGCCTTGAAAACATTTAAACTAACAATTTATAAAATACCTTGCAATATGAATTGGAAATTTTGGCCGATGACCACTTTTTTTGGCAGCACTATGAAACAAACGTTTTCCGTTAGGCAACTCTGTACAAAAGTAATGGCCTTCACTGTTTCCAGCTATTTGACGTAACGATGCGGCTGGTGGAATGTCTACCAAATTGAGATCATATTCTTTAAATTTAGCCTGTACAAATTGAATATTAAAAAATATAATATAAGTTATAAATAATAATAATAATAATTTAGTGACAATTTAAGATAAATTGATCAATTGATAATTGATTAATTTAGTTACTTTAAACATATTCTCAAGATGATCTGCCATTCTGATAGGAATTGGAACCACTTGTAATTGAAAATGAGCAGATAAAATATTACGTTCAAAATAAACTGCTACCCGGCCTGTGCTTTCAAAATACTGATTTAAAGAACTTTTAATCCTGTAACAAAAATCCAAACCAATTTGTTATTTTATTTTATTTTTTTTAAATTGTAATGCCCAAATTATAGCTTGAATAGTAAAAAAAAATAAATAAATAAATACAGATTTATTTCATTTTCTGTTTCTGGTGGTACTTCAGCAAGTGATTTGTAATGTTCAATTGGAACCACTAGTATATGTTCTTTGACCAATGGACCCTTAATGCCTGATAGGTATACCTTAAACAAATTAGTTTATATTATATAAATGTTATTGGATAAAATATAAGTAAAAACTAATAAAATACTGAATACCTGATTCCCAATAGATATAATCAAATGCTTAGAAATGTTTTTACTCGACAAACAAAACCAGCAAGAATCTGAGCTTATATCAATAGCTGTTCAAAAAATTGTATTAAAAGATAAAATTATCACATTTCAGATGTATTATTGTAAGTTATTAAAAATTACAAATAAATTTTACTGACATTGTCTGATTGGTTGTCCATCAAATTTTCTTTTTTTAGTTTGATCATTTTTTGTATAATTGCTGTTAGTGCTTGTATTATAAAAATACTGATTTGAAACTGGCAACATATTAGCAGTATATTGAGATATATTATCAGCAAATGGCGATTCGGTGACGGTATAGTTCATTGAATTTGGTGCAGTAAATTCTGCTAGTGATAAAACAAAGCCATAAAGCCATTTTTGTTTTTTTATTTTATTGTCATGATAATCACCCAAACCAATAAACCGAGTTACTGTTTTACTATTGGTATTTCTATAAAACCAAAAATATGTTAATTATTAATTCAAAATGAAGAATAAAAAATTTAAGAATAAAAAATTAACATACTTGTAGGGACTACGCTGATAAAACACTCTTTGCAATCCAGCAAAGTGATAACGTGGAGTTAAATTAATAGCTGCCCAAGATAAAAGTTGAGATTCACTTTCTTTTTCTGTTGGTTCCTTAACATTTATGTTCTATGGAAAAATAATTAAATATATTCTTGAAATTGTTTCATATATTTTAAATTATTAAAGTATTGTTTAAATAATAGTTTGTACTTCAAGAATTCGCTCTTTGTTACGAATGTCTAACGGCCATGGTGAAGTTAATAGTACATCCAATGACGTACTTCCAGCTCGAATACAAGAATCTCTGAACTGAGAGAGAGAATCGTAATTGAATGTATGGATTTCATTTTCCTTACTACTATTGTTTTGTATTCCACTGATATATCCTATTTTAAGGCCATCAGAAGTTGTAAATATTCCATCTTTACCTAATAAACATATTAACATATAAAAACAATTATTTTCTTAATTAAAAAAAGAGAATTATAAGCAAAATATGAAATATTTTCAACATAATAATATAACCATTTATTAATCCTAGATTACAAGCATTTAAAATATTCACGAGAACACAAGCACATGGTCTTTTTAGTCACACACAGTATAGCGCAAATCATAGTCAACTAAACAGTCACAATGAAAATAACTATTAATTTTGTTTATCGAGTAGCAATTATTAGAAACACAGTTTAAAAATAACCCATGATTGATTTTTTACAATCGCGCACACGGTCTTTTTGACCATATATTAATACGTAATGTCTGGTAATGAACTTTGAACACTTCTATATTGCTGACATCAGCACGTATACAGTTGGGAGTTGTATCTAATTTTAGTTTATCAACTAATTAGAAGGTACCTAGGATGGATTAGGTTAATATTTCGTACTTTTGAAACAATGAACAAAATTCTAAAAGCCCGGTCTTTTTGACCGTGAAGCGTGTGCTCTAGGGTTAAAAATAACAAAATATTACTAACCAAGATAATAAATATTCGGTGCTAACTGTTGATGTTTTAAATTCTTGAAATATTTTTCATGCTGTATCTTATTTGGTCCCAATGTATAAATAGGAACTGAAACTTTAAAAAAAAAACAACTTTAAATTCACTCAAATAAATAACAGGATTTCCTTACTAGATTTGCCAGACTTTTTAAACTCTTCCCATTCTTTTTCACAGGATTCATCGTCTCCAAAAAAATCGCCTATGCAAAACACATAGTCAAACGCGCCTTTTTTAGCAAATAATGCTTCTATATGGTCAATAAATGACGTTATATGTCCTTTGATACCGCAGCAAACTAATCTGTATACAAATAGGTAATTTCAACAACAACAATAAGATAACATAAAAAGAAATATAATTTTAACTCTTACATTTTGACTTGCTTTTTTTGATTTTCCATTGTGAATTCAATAACTTGTTTAATTTAAATATGATGAAAATAATTGAAATTTGTTTATAATTGACTAAATGACTATAAATTTAATTAGTTATACAACACAATAGATAGGTATTACAAATATTTTAAAATTCATATTAACTATTAAGTATTAACACTTTTATTTTTTTTTAAGTCTATAGTAAAAGCTTAAAGCAGTTGTCAGCATGGTCACCGGACTGTCTAGACAGTAAGTTGTAAGTTGTATTCGTAAACTCAAGGCAGTAGGTATTAGCGCTTTTTTGTTATCTGGTGACTGGTGAGTGCTTATCACGGACTTAGTCCGTGGTGCTTATCTATAAAACCAGACAGTAAATAAAAACGGTTTATATCACGATGAAAAATATCGTATCAGTTTCAGAATAAACAATAAATAACATTGTCACAGGCCGCCGATTTTAAAAATATTTAAATTTTAAATTTTATATTATTAGATACAATACAATTTCACAACTGAGTAGTGAGTACTGTCGTACTGACTACTGAGTATAAAATAAATGTATAATAAAATGACATCAATTTCCAATCATATTGTATACTTCATATATTTATTAGGCAGTGGTATTTAGGTTATGAGTCTTAACATAGTAACTAGTAAGACACAAAGTAATAACATTAAACTATATATACTTATGTATTATTTATGTGTTTGGGTAGTTGCAGGTAAGCATAATACAAAATAGTGAATTTTTTATTCATTATTGTTCTTCTAGACTCTACAGTCTACAGGTCAACTTATCAAACTTAAATGAGTGCTCTTACATATAACAATTAATTATTTGACTAATTAACAATGGATAATTAACTGTATAAAGTTATTGGTTAATTCAATAATAATTTTCTTCAAACACCACGTTTACTTAAGTTTAATTTATATTTCTACACTAACCATGATCAAAATCTCAAAAAAGTAATAATATTTTAGTATATAATAAATAATAATGTAAGTATATAACATTTAATATTTTATAAGATTTTTGAGTAACACAACCGTAAAATAAAACAGTATTTATATAATAGTTTTAAATTGTATAATATATTAAACCATGTATATATATATAGCACAAAATAGTTTACATACATATTTGTCACTAAGCATTATAAAAGTAATGTAAAAAATGTCAGAATCTGTGGAACACTACTGATATAGGCTACCTATTATAGTTTAAGTGTTAAACAGTGTTATTGTTATTATTATATTTAAATTTAAACTATTTATTGTAAATCTATGTATTAAATAATATTATAATTATGTATATTTTACACTGTATGTCTGTAACATACTGTATATTATTTAAAATTATATTCCGTTAGGTATATAAAGTTTATTATTATAATTAATATTAATATATTATTCGTTTTAGAAAAATTTACATGCAAAGTTCTTTGAACAATTTTGAGTTGGAATATTCAAATTGTACTAACTAGTAATTTATTTATTTGTTGTATTAATCATAAGTTAAATATAAATTCTTATGTAATTATATTTATTACAATTATTAGATGGAAAATACATTTATTATAAACTTATACAAAAGTACATCTTAACTTAATTTAAATTTATAGTATTTTTATAAACAAAAGTTTGCTTCTTACAATCTTAACAATAATTTAATGTTTCATTCCTCGCAATCATAATTAATTTCAAAAATGATAAAATCATTATTCAATTGGGTAATTTCATCTATCTGAAACTGGGAATGACGAAATATATTATATATGTATGACTGAAGAAAAAATAATTGAGTAGTCCATGTTATACATTGATATCCTAGTTTATCTGGAACTTGGAAACCCTCTTTTGCTGACTATAAGAAGGAAACAAATATATTTTAATTGTAATTCTTGTAAACATATATTTTTAAGTAACTGTAACATAGGTAGCTATTGTAAATTAAGTGTTATTTATTTATTATGATAACGCTTTGAAGGATAAACAATTAGTTAACTAACATAGTCAACATATGTGTGTACTAATACCTATCCAATATAAAAACTCTAGTTCCATCTCTACGCCCAATGGCTTATGTTGCAGGGGGTTATCTAATAATAATAAAAAAATGTTTGTATATTTTATTTATTTATTTATTTATTTATTTACGGAATAAATCCATTTACAATATTAATATATAGTGTACAGTGTAACAAAACATATGATGAATATTTAGTTTAGTGATT
>WHPZ01580492.1:0-12123 GCA_016617965.1 Macrosiphum rosae
CGTACCTAACAAACATGTCAATGTGGCATTCATTACGTGTCAAAAATAAGAATATTCATTTTAGTATAAAGTATTTATTATTTATTATTAAACGATCCATGGTTCATGTAATGAATAAAATAATTTCCCAAGCGAATTAATTCTCAACTGTTTATGTAAAGTATTAAATTACTTAAGAAGTGTATTTAATGTATTATGAAAGTAACGCGATGAGTTCAGCATGCGTAATTAATTCGTAGAAAATAATACTACCACTAAATTTTAGTAGCATAAAATCATTTGTCTGGGAAATTAAAGAAACTCCGTTTCTCTAATATACGTGATTATATTAATTTTATCAGTTAAAATTTAAAAAAATAAAACTTCAAACATTGGTGCGCTAGGTGATAATGACATGAAATTAGGTAACCTATAAGTATTTACAAAAACGTAAATACTTTTCAAGATTATTCATGGGAGGATTCTTCCTTCAGTCTCTTCTGTATGTTTTTGTTCTATTATCACTTAAGCGTATTGTTCTAACTGTAACAGATAGAGTAATAAATAATTTTGTTAAAAAAAAAAAAAAAAACTTTTCATGATAGTGAATGTTTACCTACTATAAATATATAATATTTATTCAAGGTGATAATATAAATGTCAGGAAACTGGTCGCTCAACAGTCGTGTAGCTAAATAGCCTATATAAAGCGCCGTGTGATCTTTATTATATTATATTATTTTGATAATTTTGTTTTTAATTGTAATAAATTATGAGATAATTGTTAAAAAGCTGTGAACACAAATGGAAAAAGAAAAATAGATTAATGTATTTGTATTATATTATTGTATTACTATCATTATGGTTTTTACTGTGCACAGTAAATTAATATTTAATATACTAAAACATACGAGTATATATGTATTTATTAATTATATATAAATAATACATACCTAACGTCATAATTCATAACTCGATAATGTAATAAGTTCATATATAATCTTTGACATACATTCATTATTAACAGTTTATTAAAATAAATAAATATATTATAGAAGATAGATATTATCAAATATAATGATTAATGATAATATAACCTGAGGTAATAAAGTATTAAATATTATATATTATAGTTCATAAAGGTTCATGTAGTATCTTTGACAATTAAAATATATTGGCCGTCTGACATGATAAGAGGTCAGTTTTTAATTTTAAATGTATTAAATCATAAGAAAATAAAATTTATTTTGAAGGAACGCAGACCTCAGACGCAATAGCGTTTTAAACTCTTAACCATGCTGAATAGGCTTTTGAGTACTATGATTTATTATTGCTTTTAAATTTAATATCACCTAACCATTATTTTTCATGCGGTATTTATTCATAACCTAGGTGCAAACGAAAAGGGACGTTTACCTACCGAACATCCGGTCTCTATAATATTCTGTTCTATTAGTATTTTAATTTTTTTGATATTTAAGCAGTAATTATTTTCCGATCCTGTACTAGATTTCGGAAATATAAAATAAGTGTTAACATATATTTTGGCCATCTATTCTCGCGGTCTATTCAATATTGTATCACTCAACATGCCTTTATTTGTAAAGCCATCCAATCTGTAGTAACGAATTCTCGTATTATTTCTATTTTCTTAAGTATCAAAATGTAAAGACTTGATGCGATGTATATTATATATTATACCCACAGGTATACCTACTATGGGGTCTGTATAATCATCTTGCATATAATATAATATACCATTGTTCCACAAGGACCCGATAAGTGCGGTACAGTCTGGCTCAACACTTGTGGCTCACAAACGACCACTATTAAATTACACCACATCGCCGAGACCGTTTAAACTTGTCACCGCATTATGACGTATATAAGATATAACACAATTATATCGTTAAACAGATTATTATAATATGATAATATTTACACGAGCGAATACACGTCGGCGGCAGACTCGCATTATAATCCTTCAACAGAAACGTGACGTTAATCATCGACGTAATGACGTCACGACTCACGACGCGACGTTGGTGGTTTACGCGACAGGTATTATAATACATGCATGATAATATAATATATAAAATATACTTATTTATATTTATATACCTATATTATACGTGTACGGGGAGGCCAGCCTTCGCGGTGAGAGTGTTTTGTCATCATTTCGACTACGACCATGACTCATGAATAATAATAATAATAATAAATAGTAATAATAACGGCGATGGAAGAAAAATAAAAACCTACTCGACGCGAAATGAAATTATAACCGCAGCGATAAGGGCGGCCGGTTTTCTTTTTGATAAATTATCTGCGCCACACGATTAAATAGCCTTTGTGCGTGTGTGTTTATAGGTGTTGATGTATTCGTATTTGTATGTGCGTAGGTGTGTGTGGGTGTGTGTGTGTGTATGCGCGCACAGCCCCGAAGAAGCTGCACACACACACAGAGGTCAAACCAAGTGGGAGGCACGCCCGCCGCCGTGCTCACTCCCGCCACTGCCGACCGACCGTCAGCAAACGGGCAACAGGTGCGCGGGGGGAGCGACCCCACCAACCAGCCCACCCATCGAGTAACGCCGTCCGATCGATATCATTAAAGCCCCGCGTGACTTAGGTGTATAACCAATATATATATACACGAAACTTTACTCTCCGTATCTGCGTCTCTCGCACTATATATATGTACATTTATTAACGTATTTTCTGGCCCGTCTTTTCGCATTGTGTCCACGGCGTCTAATCGCCCGCCCCTCCCCATCGGCGCACACCCGGTTGCAGTCCGCCGTCGTCTCCCGAGCACGTCACGACCACCTCGCCCCGTACGCTCTTCACTAACTCTCGACGACCTAAAGGGCTACCTACGTCCTATACCCTGGTAGAGTCCCAGCTTCGGCCGCACTCGTCCGTCGTCCTGCGACCGCGACATCCCGGGAAAGCAAGAGGCTATATTATTATATACAAGACCCGACGTCTCACGGCGTGCAAGTGACACGAATGCCTACACGAGACGAGCGTGTGTTCCGGTATGACTACGCGGTATCGTAATATATTAATTTATAATATATATAGTTACCAACGCCGGCGTGTCGCCTCTCGTTCTCTTTGCAATACAATTACAATTCGCGTCGTATATACACGCGGTTCCCGCTCGACCCACCGTTTTCCGGGCGCGACGGCGGGACGATGCGAGATGGGTATATATAGGGTCGACGAGCGCCACCGGTGGGACCGGCTAATTGCGATCTGGCGTGGGTTTATTTTACCGCGAGTCTACAGGGATTTATTTATTTGTCCACGTCGTGGTCGAATGCCGACCACCGGTGACTACATATCACTGCCGCAGGACATAGTTCCGCATTCTTCTATACATAATATTATACCTATACATACAGCAGTTATACACATAAAATAGGTACTCCGACAAATGGCTCGTGTGTTTGAAACACTATTGGTTTATTTTATTCTTCTTTTTTCCACGAAACGCGTGTCCTTAAAGTGAACAACATTTTTTTTTTTCGTTTACACACGCGCGTTTGTCCGAACATTGGAAAACCACTAAAACCCCATTACTGGTTAGGTTAGGTTATATGGTATAAGTATCGTTTAAATGGCAATCTCTAATGTGTAAACAAGATATCTATATAATATTATATGTGCGTCGATTACTAAAACAGGGGAGGGATCACTGGGATATTTACACCGCATCGAGAAATCTTAAATTCAAACAGAATATTATACCGTATTATAATAATTTATTAAAGATCAGTATTTTGCACTACGCCACTACCTATATACCGTTTAACGTGTACCATTATTTTATAATCACACACTTCGTATAATATGATTTTGAAAATATTATCTAATGTAATTTTGAAAACACATAATATGAATATTGAATGTTACCGATTGCATCATCAAAGGAAAACGAGCCAACGCATATTATAACATAAACGTCGAATTAAATTAAATTATAATTGTATTTGAATTTCAAATTTCAGAGTAGGCATGTACTTATATTATATAAATGCTATTATTAATAATGCTTTTACGATTGATATTATTTTTTGTCATTAAATAATTTGACTATACGCACAGCACAAATGATAACATCATCCTTAAGGATATTTCAACCAAATTCCTTTTGAAAAATTTAATATAACATAATGTATATATGTATAGATAGGATGGTAGTAATACAATTTTGGTGACATAAAATAGATTTAAATTACATTCTATAAAAAAAAAACGAATAAATAGAATTATCATTTTATTATGTTAGAAGATAAGAAAGAAGTAATTTTAATATAATATAAATATAAATTAATAAACTTAATCATAACAAAATCTAAAATGTACCAAGTACCTACATAACATTTAAATTGGAAAATATTTTTATACTGTTAATACCCCGCGGCCAGCCACTACATTGGCAGTGGGTTTTCGAACTCGTTGTAATCAGTTTCAGACAATATACATGATAAATATTAAATATATTATGTTATATACTTATTTAACTTAAATAGTTAAATGTAATAATAATATAGGTACCTATTAAACAGATATTATTATATTATATGGTGACATGGTTTAAGCATTTAAAATGGTACATAATGTAGTCAACTAAATTTGCATTAAATTTAATATTACTTTAATTACTTTAAATTAATTATTTAAAATTTAAACTGTATACTTAAATTGAAAATGTTTTTAATATAATTGTTTTGCCTAACCTTTTATGTTTATATTTATAATTTATTCATAACATATACAAAACCATCATTAGATATTAATTAATAATGGTAACACATTGACATACCTAATGAATTAATATAATATAAATGAAAGTTAATCTCAAATTCGTTCCTAATTTGTATAGTTATAGATGTGGAGATAGTTAGATCACATTGTATTTATTTATTCATAGGTATACATTTTTTGTGTTTCTTAGTAAGATGGCAAAGGACTTTTTGTACATTGGCACTGCGGTCATTGTACTCACTATAAAAATAAATGTACATAGGTTTTTATTTTTATTTTTTAAACATAGAAAACATTTCGTTTCAAAGCACATTCTACACATATATGATTATTTTTGTTCGTTTACAAACTGTTTTTTTTTATACTTGAATCGTCCCACTCAAATATCTTCAACGCACACCTATCTAATACTGTAATACATCTATATAGTATATTGTATATATACATGTATGCCATTCATAGGATATATATGTATATATATATATATATATATACGAGAAAACAATAAAAACTATAAGACGACTTTGGGAAATTGCCTAACAATACTATGAACGTTCAACATTTTGAATCGAATAACACAACTCTATAGAATGTCGACAGAATTTAATTTATTTATTTGTAGGTATGTAAATTGAAAGTAAATATATTTTTATAAGGTAAAAAAGGGTTACAAAAATAAAATGTGGCGTGGACGAGGACGACTGAAAATAAATTGCGCAATAAAACCTAATGGCCAATGGCCTATATGTGGCTATGTAAGTTTTAAATGACTAAGACTATAATACCGTTCGGTTCTTAGATGGGTAGATAGCCATATATATGTAATACTTAAGTATGATTGAGATTTCAGAAATAGGATGTCAGCTAAGGGGATTCCGCCCGGTGATGTTCTGTGTTTGTCTAACACACGTGTGACATAGGATTTTCGACGTATTCTTTACCAAACATACCAATTGATATATTTATTTATAAATATTGCTTTTATGATTTAAAGGGGTGTATTAGGGGGTGTGTTCCACGGATCAATAACTTTTAACAAGTGATACTGACGCTCTTTTTTAAAAGTAAACAGAGTCCTCATACTTTAATTTTTTTCAAGTCAAGCACTGATTATATATATGTGCGCGAGCGCGTTTGATAGTGGCTCTTATACCACGATTTAATATAGTATATAGTTGCCTATTTACAACGGTATAATGACTTATCCGACGGTCATCGGTACCTATAGCAACAATCGCGCGAGTAACGACACTATTTCGCTCACACACTATAATTAAAAAAAAAAATGAGATTCACTGTAGGTACTGGCTTCCTTATCACAAGTCGATGGACAACCATACAGTGGCATAGTTTGGTCATGTTTGTGGGGGGGTTGAAATATTTGGCCCCAGGCCCCAACATCCCCCCCACCAACCACTAAAAAAAAAAAATTGATGTATATCATAAAAACCTCTCAGTCCAACAATTGGGATCTGTAATCTGCATAATGTAAATAGGGTACAAATATAAATGAAACCGTACATGAAAATAATTAATATTATACTATATTTTAATAAAGTTTTAAATGTACTTTTTCGAGTAGATTCGTGGAATAATCTGAGTAGACGTAAAATACTCAAAATTGCAATCTTCAAAAGGTTCAATTTGTAATAGTGATTAGTGTTTATGACGAAGTAATATTACCTTAGTTTCAACCATCGTAGGGGATTTAGGTTTTTATTTGTATAGTATAGTTTCTATAAAATATACTAAATTAGTATCAATAAATAATAATACCTACATATACATATAAATATGGTTATCCAGTTAAAAAAGTCATGGGGGGATACGACACCCAAATCCCCCCCGTAATTACGCCACTGCGTCCATACTATAATCTTGAATCGTGTCTTATAACAAGTTATGTTTGACAATGATTAACAGATCGGAAGGAACAACAAAAGGTGTAACAATAATATAGATGCTAGTTTTGAAGATATATAAATAATCTCAAATCCCATATATTTGTACCATAATTTTAGGTATCATTTATTCAAGATGGCAATAATAACAAATAACTATTCAGGAACTGTAAAATGTAAAAATTAAAATTAATCAACAGCTGTTTTTATAAAATATTAGTTATGCTTACTTATAATACATACACCTAGATATAATTAAGTTCGCCCGTTTTTTTACTTAAATATAAATTAATAGTCAAAATTTATTAGTAAAAGTTTTCAGTTCTGTCTACGGTCCCAAGTCGGTAATTAAATGTTTGTTTTATTTATTTATACTATACATTTTATAGATACTTTTATTATATATATATTTCCCTTAATTTTTAGTCACACAATACATCGCACTCATTCACCAAACCATACAATGTCATGTTCTTATGTCTGTTATAGAATCGCCAACTTATTATTTTTTATTTTTATTAATAACATTTTAAATATTAAATTACATTATAATAACTGTAAATCCAATGTTTTACAAAAATCAATTTTTTTCCATTTTATGGTTTAAATTAATTTTATGTATAGGTAGTTTCTTTCGGCAAACGTTGTAATAGAATTTATATGTATATTTCTATATGTCATTTTATTATAAAGCCACTCACTCCTCTCTACGATTATTTCTTTTAAATTTAATAAAAGAAACATTTATTTGAAGATATTGTATAAATGTATAATGTATTCGAGAACTTATAAGAAAGTTGTTGTCTCAAAGATGTACATTTAGTATTTTAGTTGAATAAAATTTCTAGTTGTTGTTATTAACCGCAGTTCCTTAGGGTTAACAATAAAATAATAACCACGGAAACAGAACAAATTGCGTAAAATCTTTCGTCTCAAAGGAAAAACAAAACTTGCCAAAAGTACCTATATAAAACAATAATAAATAATAAATGAATACAATCTTTATATGAAAAAATAAAATAACAAATTTAAATGTGTATGAATTATTTTATAGGTATAGGTATAACAGTGTTCCACATAGGTAAGTTTTGCACGTTGTAACTTTGTAAGTATGGTGCGGTCATATAGTGGCCCCACAGTAGCTCCACATATTTTTAGATATTATGTAGGTACTATAAATCACGCTGCAGGAAAATAAACATAATTCATATCCCTCAAGACAAATATATTCCTTAAATTATTATAATCTACAGATATTCTATAAGCCATTTAAATTTCCAATGGATCAATAACGATCATTCATCATACACCATATAATTTGCTAATTGTTATTTAGTCACTTGCAGGTTACAGCCCTCCGAACTACCGAGTGATTTTGAGGGCCACAGCCCACAGGGATAGCGAGGTTCCTCTGTGGTGATGAAAATCGTTGATCCCCTAATGGCTACGAGTTTTAGTTACATACACCGAGATCATTAGTTAGGTATAGGTATAGATACTAAGGTAAGTCGTAAATACCTATTTTATAAATTATTATATTTTATAATTTAAAAAATATGCAAAAAAAATGTTAACCTTCGATTGATAAATGTTACATTACCTAATATACACGTAGAATTTATTATAATTGGGTTCTCATCATACAATATTATTATGTACTTGATTTAGGCCGATGACTATAATTTCCTAGCTTAATAGTATAGCCTATGTGAACGATATATTATGTATTTTCCAAATATATTTTTTACCATGACTCGTATTATATTACCAGGGTAATATTCTCAGGGTTTCTAAAATACCAGCTTCCTCACAAATGTTGATATTATTTTTTAAACAGGGTGTTTCTGAATTTAGATTTTTTTTAATTTCTTCGGGAATCATTAAAATTAAATTTTAAAAAACGTATTTACTTTTTCATAAACTATATAATTATTTAATCTTTAATTTGTACGTGGGTTTTACTAGGTTTGGGACTTCCAAAAATTCCTGGGAAAATTATTTCCTAGAAACTGAAATGTTAGCGAAAATTCTCAATGGGATTGTTTCATAAATATAAATTCATAAAAATAAAAATATATTTTAAGTTCAAACGATATTTAAAAAAACTATTTCATTATAAACATTATAATATTAATACCTCAAACAAGGATATCAATTTTAAAATGATAGCCTACGGCTGTTGTAAATACCTATTTTCAAACCTACATAATAAATGAAATTTGACCATCTATATGAAATTTGTTTACTGGGAATTCTGCCAAGCTACGTTACCAGGAATTGCACAACCCTGGATTTTCACAAAGGATATATTTTATTAGTAACAAAAATATTCGGTACCATTCTCGCGAAACGTGAACATGAGTGTAGGCAGAACTCAGAAAATATTGATTTTAAAATTTCTTTCGTATAACATTTTTTTAACGAAATTCAAAATTTCAAACACTAATACGAGAAACAAACTGTTAAAAAAAATATCAAAATTCGATACATTATTGTTACAATTTTAAACAATCTGCAGCAACTGCAGACCTTGCTACCTTTATCGAATAAAAATTACTCGGATTATTAGTTGGAGAAATCCAAAAAGTTATATATTATTTTATACTATATAAAATCTAATAGGTATATCGAATAGCTATTCAGCTGTTATTTACTATGTATAACAATCGTCGATTGACTTCTACAACTATTACTGAACTAGTAAGCTTACTGCAGACTTATTCCTGTGAAAACCTTAAGCCATGATAAGCCAGACGACGACACGGCAGAGGTAACTCACGACTGTTGATGTTTTTCTACAATTCATGTCAAACCACAAAAGTGTAATTTGTTTATTTAAAATATATTTATATATATAATACTATACATCAATCAGGATTTCCCGGAAGTGCAGATGGGATGAGTAAATTATTTATAAGTGATGAATTTCAGCAGTGGAGACTTGCGAGTTTCTTTAGGTTATAACTTCTTCATAAATTATTTCGATTTAGAGTTAATTTACCATCATGGAGATCCAAAGAGGAGTCTAGAATTCCACACCACGTCTGCCTGATCCGTGTCACCGGAAGTCTGGAAACCGTGTACACTGTACCTACGGTCGCGTCCTGCCAGCGTGTTGTCCGCCCGTTTGCTGGTTGTCGACGTTCGCCAGTGTGCACACTGGTCACGGGCACACAGGTCTTGTAATTTTTTCATCCTATTCGTCGTCGTTGACTGTCCGCCATTGGATAACACGATCCTTTTGCATACGGGCAAGATTAGCACATACCGAATTGTTTCGTCCACCTCGAAACAGTGCGTTTTTATCCTTGACATCGCCGTTCTGTATAAGCTTAATGATCGCAATGAGATCATATCATATCTTAATATAATAATATTGTATACATATATAATATTAGCTGTATAAGCCCCGACTTTGCCAGGGAAAAAATGAACAAACATATACATATACATAACATATAACATACATTCCGGCGCTATATAGGAATAGGTATCTTTGTTTTAGTGTACGCAGGTACACGCACTATAGTGTCGTTCTCAGTTCACGGGCCGATCGGTGTATCGGGGTACTTCCCTTTGTGAACTAATTCGACCGAAAACCCTGCCTGTGGCGGATTGTATGTACAGCACTTAGTATATTTTCAATCGGGGTTCAAACTATTCTCTAAACTTTCCTGATATCTCTAAAAACAATCTCTGAAACTTTCGTACAAATCAGTTATTGAGTCTAGCTATATATATGTAAGCTACAACCATAAAAGCATACCTTTTGTTGTACAATTGAATAACAATCAATAAATTAAATATTATTTTCCTTTAAAACCCCGTACCAAAGCATGGTGGATCTATAAAATTCTTTCTTTTTTTAATTTATTTACTTAATCAATGGCAATAACCCAATAAGCGAACAAAAATTATTCAATTTTCTTGATCCATAACGAAATTTATATGCAAGCAATCCTATAGCAACCTATCTAGAGGTTGATAAATGAAGCTTGTAAACACAATATTGTAGTCTCAATCTCAAAGAGTCAATTGAAATTGATCCGGTAGTTTGTGAAATTAACTGTTAGTAAAAACTCATTTCACATTTATATAGCTATAGCCTATAGAGAAGAATAGAAGATAAATAAAATCGCAGATTCGTGGGCGACTTTGTTTGCACGCGAAGTTTTTACCGGTGTAACAGTGAATTTTACTCTCCCGAGAATAGTACTGGGACAATTATAGACAATTTAATGGATCGAATAGGCCAACTATTGCAGTACACGCATTATGGCCGCTGGGATCAGTATTTAGTACATATAATAATATTATATTCTTCTGTGATATAAGTATAGATAATATTATATGCCATAGTGGCAACGTCGGATTATTGAAAGTGCTCGAAGACCAAAACTCCGGGCAGGTAAAACTGAAGAGTACCTATCTAATATTTAATATTTTAATGTACTAAAATAATAATATTGTACACAATTGATGAGTTATAATATATACTGAATGTATATTTGGTTTGATTAATGATTATACGTGAATTTAGAATTTTAGAGTGGTCGCCGATCGACCCAATAAGATAAAATATAATATTCGTTTATTTTTTTTAAAACTTATTTAATAATACGGTCATCATTCTATTATAATGTAATTGAATCGTTATTTCCATAATATTAGTATTATATATTACCTCCCTATACTCAATTACATATATTACGAGCGATGTGCTTAGCTACTATAAGAAGTAAGAAAAGTGGGAATTTATCGCCTACAGTTGGAGGTATGTAGCCTGTAACCATGTAGGTACATTGTTAAAATAATTAAAAGAATGGTTATATTAGTTTATTACGCATAGGTACTTATTGGCTGTTTGTAGTATTTGGCCATGTAGTGCGTGATTGCAGTTATCTATAGGATATGATATCTGGATAGTATATTATCATGGAGACGATTTTGAATTTGACTAGTTAGTTATAACGCGGCACTTTTTGACCCATGGTAGCGTGATCTTTGAAACAAAATTATAGTGGGTAGAGAGAGCCTAGATAATAATATATAGATTATTTATTATTAATATATTATAATATATTATACTATTAATATATGAATTATATATAAAGGCTCTCTAGTTGTAGGTACCTATACATTTACTTTTGGTAAAACCGTTGGCACTTGGCGATCCCGAAGTTTATTTCTTCATATTAATTGTATTTATTGTAAATTTAAAACGTTGTACAAAGTTTTAGTTGGTAGGTATTTTGAAACAATTAAATATATGTTTTCTTTTACGCTGCAGTCATAGTTTAGTGTCATACACACTAATGTTCACTCGCCATGCTCTCATGCACTTAGAAAATTGCCTATGTTGAACGCCTAAAAAAGGGTCAGTATCGAATCCGCCTTAAGAAAGCCTTAAGAGACAGCCGTTTACTCTCGTATAGCCTTTTGATTTTTGTGAGTATATTCCAGCCTA
>WHPZ01580494.1:2650-35836 GCA_016617965.1 Macrosiphum rosae
TTTTTTTTTTTTTAATATTTCAAAACTATTGACGTGATAAAATGATTAAAATTAACCGTCGTTAATCCATTTAAATTCCATCCATATTCCATACTTATAATATTATCATAACATAAGGAATAAATTGTTTTTCACCGAAATTTTTATTATTATAATTCTTTTAAGCAATTAATACAAAAATCGTTGAATTGTTTCGTCAACAGTGATGTCCGCTTTCCTGTACGAGTAAGACATTATTCTGTAGGTACTTAGGTACAATAGAATAATGCCTATAGAGTTTCCAATATTATTACATCACAGCGTACGAAATGTCTGACCGGTCCTCTGCTTAACCGTTTATAAATAAATCGAAAAACATTTACGCAAATCCGAGGTGTGACTCAAATTGATTCCTTTGTTTTTGTTTTTGTTTTCGTGTAATACAATAATACATTCTTCGACGAGGCTTTGACTCGCCCGCCTCAGCTTACGATGTGGCGAGCCGACGACATTATTACATTATATACAATATACTTAGGTATATATACGTCTATATAATACTGTGTATATTAGCTATACAATATATAAGTATATTATACCTGCAGACTTTAGATTTTATTTATTTGACGTCGATAACCAATAAACATGGCATGACTTCGTTAGCGAGTTTATACGCGCTGAAACGTTGGAGACGTGGCTTTATTTCGCTTTCCTTATATTTTTTGTCGTGTCCTTTTCTTTTCTCGGCGCACGGAACCAAACTATACCTTTTCGGTCGACGGTGCAGCGCACATTGTGTTTTGTCGTATTCGTCGAGCAGTTATGGCACAGTTCACAACGGCTGTGTTGACGCTGTGTTATATAAAAAAAAAAGTCCAATTTGTTTTCCTTGTGCGACAGAGAGAAAATGGAAATGTCTAGTGTTTATACAGGCCTAACAATGGCGGTGTAATAATTTTCACCGCCACCGATTGGGTATATCATAAACCGTCATTGTTAGAGGGCTGTATTATATTGAGTGAATGTTTTTTTTCCTCTTCATAAAAAAAAACTTAGGTATTGGAACGCAATTTACACTGTTGGTCGATTTATTAAACTTTTTTAGTTTATTTTTTTATTTAGAATGCCTGCGTCATAAAATAAGTAGATCAATTGTAATATAAAGTAAATGAAAATAATTAAGTGTGTGTGTTTTTGATCAACTATACCGATGACAACGTTATCTAATTTTTCACATTCAACCACAAAAAGGGTAATTCGTTATCTCATTAATTATTTATAATATGCTGTATTGAGTGTTCGAAAAGTGTGTTCCAGCGTTTATACCGATGCTATTGAATAATTAAAATAAAAGAGACACTTGTCTGACAAAATCAACATTTGCTTTTACTGACCAAAGTCCAAAACAAAAATAAACATCATAAATCACAATACCTACATGAAATACAAAATGTAATAATATAAAATTTATCAAGTGATAATACGCAGGTCACTAATTAACATGACGTTTTAAAATACATACCCTCCCATCATTTTCTCTCCAAAAAATTGAAAATAAATAAAAACTGATGAACCATGCGTGGATTTGTATGCAATCGCATATATTTATTCTGCACTTTGGTAACTATGATATGATAAGTGTAAGTACACAATTCAATGGCATGTAGATCAAAATATGTAATTAGTTTAGCGCATATGTTTGCATATTTATAAGTAGTGATGTTTGAGGAACTTATTTTGACAACAATATATTTTGAATATTTTTTATTTTAGTGAAAATTTAGTTATTTTATAGACATTTTCGAAAAACTTAAAAATAAGTGTAAAAAAAAAATAATATTTGAATTTTGATTTTATTTTTTTTTTAATTATCACTGAAGAAATTGATTAATAGGATATTAAACTAGGAACAGATTATCCTGATGTGCTCCCACAATTATGATATTATTTTTAATGGTTTTATTATATCGGTAGGTACAATATATGATACTAGTATAAGAAAATATCGATTTAGATTTTATAAAAGTGGTTCCCAACCTCTTCTTCTTTGTAGATTTCAAAAATCTCAAGTCGCCTCCATGGCTCCATAGATTGAAAAAAATCTACAACGATTATGTACCCCGGTGAACATTATGAGTGTTTAGCGGCTAAGCGCTCATAATCTTTATTGAAACCTGAAAACCGATCGTTCTTAATTTTTTATTTTTACCCTGCATTGTGAAATAAAAATAATTAAATAAGTTAATTTTAAATTCACAGTGACTGCTTGCGCCTCCCTAGCAATGTGCACACGCCCCTCCAGCAGGGTGGGAAACACTATTTTAGACCATTAGTATTATTTATTTAGTTATTTATGATTAGGATTTATGATATCATTTTTTCGAAGTGCATATTTTTATTTTTTTGTATATATTTTAACGTTTTAGTGGAAACATTTATTAATATTTAATCGTTTTTAGTGCATATTTGGATGGCTTTTAGTGCATATAAATCCGAGATCTATTAATAAAGATTAAAATATTGTGTAAATAGTAAATACCTACAGTATCTAATATATTATAATATACGGTATGGCCGTGTTGATCGATTCTTAAAATGTATAATGGAATAATGATTTAATAGCTATATATAATATAATATAATATAATATAATATATATATATATATCATAACTAACTATGGTCTGTCTCACGAAAGAAACTTACCGTTTCGCGCATGTAGACTGATTCGATTTGTGAGTGGAAAACCACGTGATCACGCTTACAACGAAAAGTTGGTGGGGGATGCGCGGCGGCGAACGAGTTTTGGTCGGCCTCCGATCTTGTTCTCTCGTGAGACAGACTATACATAGTGCGTTTCATTACAACTGCGACTCGACGCTAACGCGCCTAGTGGTGTTTTTTTCATTAGGGTTTCTAAAACTAGCACGTAATAATGCGCGCAAATATAAAACTCATAACGAATATTTTACACATTTTTCGATCCTAGTTTGATAACCCCTGGTTTGAGACAAAACCTCCACGAACCGCGTTAGCGTCGATTCGCAGTGACTATGAAATGCACTATAGTTGATTTTGCCAGTTCATATTCTCACTAATATTTACCGATCAAAATAATCATACAAACAAATTATTACTTATTTTACATAGGTACGACCTATTAATTTATTACGTTAATTATAACTTATGAAAATAATACTCAAACTTCAAAATCTTAAAATTAATTAAATATGATTATTATTCATACTTTTTAACATGTATTTCAACTCTACCATAACGGTATCTCGAAGTTTTGTACAATATTTACAGTATGTAATATTTACTAGGTATTTAGTGCGCATAATAATATAGTTATCATAGTAACAAATTGTTTTAATGTATATTTTTATATACTCACAAAAATAAATGTAATTATTGTTCGGGAAGACATTAATATTATAGAAGAACCTGTGGCTTCTTTGCACGAGTGATCTAAACACAATATATGTACCTTTTAGAGAAACAACAATATTTCCGACATTTGGTATGGAACATTAATATTAATTTTAACAACAACGTTTGAATAAAATGTAATATTATTATAATAATAATATGTGCCATCGCGAAGTCGTTTGGTTCGTGGTTTTAATTCTGTGTGTGTGTGCGTGCGCACGCGCTCATTATGTGCTGACTTCAGGCGATTGGCTGCCGAAGAGGACGACGAACTTTCAGAAGTCCAACCGGACGCTGTGCCACAAGAAGTCAGGGATTGGCTTGCATCTACGTTCACAAGACAGATGGCTTGCACAAGGCGCAAGGGTGAGGAAAAACCCAAGTTTAAGTCGGTCGCACACGCCATTCGCGCTGGAATATTCGTCGACCGCATGTATCGTCGTGTGATCAACGCTCCAATGATGTCGTTCCCACCAGACGTCATCGAAGTATTGAAGGTAAACTCGCAGTGTTCATTTCCTATCGGTAAATAATTTCGTACCAAATAACTGTTACCATGTTAAACACAATATAAAAATAATATTATTAAACAGCAGATTCGACGATGAATGTCAACAACGGATTTTTTAAGTACCCACGCTATTATTAATAGCTAATGTTATGACCAATATCATCTCTATTTTTCATAATATTAATTGAAAAATTAGTTTCATCTCAATTTAGCTCGGACCATTTACGGTTAATATCCACATCTTCATTCGTTTGATCCGATTGAGCAGTCCACTACCATGATTATTTTAATTTGATTAATTTGGTTTTTATGGCATAAGTGTAGTAGGTACATAAAAAAGTAATTAAATTCACAACAATGGAAACTGATTACTGACCATGAGCATAAAATTTTATTTCTTATGTAAATTTATAATAATATACCAATATATTTTCGATACCTCTATTTGATTACTTGGGATACAGACTATAAATCTAACATGAAGTGTAACGCACATGATTATATTCCAATTCAACTCCGCCAGTACTTATCTCGAGTTTGAAATAAAAATAAAAATGTGTTTTTTGTTTAATGAATATTTTAATATGCTATTTAATTCTTACCAAACACTGTAAAAGTTCGTCAATTAATCCACAGCAATTCGTTATTTTAGGACATAAATGAT
Source organism: Macrosiphum rosae (assembly GCA_016617965.1). Taxonomy (NCBI): domain Eukaryota; kingdom Metazoa; phylum Arthropoda; class Insecta; order Hemiptera; family Aphididae; genus Macrosiphum; species Macrosiphum rosae. Next base: position 7,236 of record WHPZ01580494.1, read on the forward strand.
TGGTCTTTTGACGTATACAAACTGAACAATTACGGAAATGGACAACCGCTGAAATACTTGGGATATGACTTGCTCAATCGCTATGGAATATTCCAAAAATTTAAAGTAAGTTTATTATTTATTATACTATATCCAATTATTATAGGTATTTCATTTTAGAATATGTTTTTAACTGTATAATTTCATTGCAGATACTAAAACTAATATAAACTTAATTAGGGCATGTTAAATTTGAAAAAATGTTGTTTACGTGTACAGTGTATGACCTACACTTCACCAAGGTTTTACTCATAAACCCCAAACACCTGTTGAGAAAAATGCGTAACTCCCACTCAGGCCCTCGCCTAAAATAAATCCTATTTTGCCACTGTTTAAAATAACTGTTACCCACACATTTCATTTTATTTTTTGTTTTTCAGTGTATAGGTTAACATAACCTACATAATGAAATATGAGAAAATATATTTTATAATACTTTATGAAACATTAATTTATTGAATCTATACGACGCATAACTACCAAATTTTCGATGTGATTTTCGTTAAATTATATACAATTCAAACATAAAATTAAAATCCATTAAAAACATAATTGTATATCTGTACTTTCAAACTGTATGTTTACTATTATAACTTAAATTATTATTATTAATTTAAATCTATTTTAATTAGTTTAATTGAATCACAGTAATCTGTAAAATTCAGGGCTTGCAAACATCATAGTAACGTTATGATTATAACGTTATATTTGACAAAAGACAATAGAAATTTGTTAAGTATAATTATAATGAACAGCGATAATTAATAATAATTAAATACCGCAAAACAAAACATAACGATTAACAAAATATATTTTATATCATTAAAAAAAACATAACGCAAAACGTAATTTATAGAATATCATTAAACGAAAAATAATGCAAAACTAAATATTTTAAAATCTATTTATTTAAAAGGTCTTATGCAAACAATCTAATGCAAATAATTATAATATCGAGTCAAACAAAATAGATTTGATTTAAAAGAATGTTTAATTAATCTATCAAAGTCCAATATTAAGTCAATTGTCATACATTTAAGGCTCAAAGCATCTAATAATACGAGGGCTTGCAAACGTTATTTTTTTACATTTAATAGGTATTAAAACTATTTTAAATAACTAAAAACGTAAAACTTGTATAACGTTTTAGTTCTAAATAATGATAAACACAAAATTTGGAAAAAGTTTTAATCCTAAATAACGACAAACGTTTTAATTGTAAATAACATAGAACCGAATTTTTTTTCAAATGCAAGCCCTGGTAATATTACTATATTATTACATTGGTTTTAATGAAAGTTCCCTATTTCGTTTCCCATTTTGCATCACATCTACACGTATATTGAACTAAAAAAAAAACTGATAAGTTCCAAGTGTTAGGGCTAATATATTTTTAGTATATATTGTAATATATTATTAGCAGATTTTAAAGTTAAATTCTAAGAACATACTTATGCATACATACCATAATCTGTGAACGAGAGAAGTAGAGTTGTGTTACACTCTTTTAAGCTGTAATATATGCATACAAACATTAAAAACAATAAACGAAATAAAAATTATATTGTTTAAATTAATCACACCATCAGTCAAATAAGTATAAACTAAAATTTAACATTTTTTTTACAATTTGTACACAAAAGATAATACTTATTAGATACGACTATCATATAATTTTAAAATAATAGCACACAATAAATTAACAATTATTGTGAATACATAGACAATTTTATATTATATTTTATTGGCCGTCACTGACCAGAACAACGTCATTCTTATCTGATATATTTTATGTCATAAGTTGACAATAATATTGCACAACACATTTACAGCGTAAACTGTAAACCATGGGAATAATGTTTATATATATTAAAGTTTTTTTTTATTTATTTTAAAATATGTGGTCTTTGAATAACTGTTTATAAGAAAAAATATAATTTTTTATAGGTATAAGTATACGCCTATTTTTCAGTAGGTACCTATACTACTTTTCTCGATTATTTTTTTTTACTCATATATTTTTCTAGTACTTTATTTCCAAGCACTTTATATCGGATAATATTTTTACCAATTCTTTTTACGGGTAGTTTTTTCGAGTACCCACTGTAAATCACCAGTATCATTATCAAAAATATTTCGCTACTCTGGAAAAGTAGTATACAGGACATTATTAAGCTCAACAATTGGAACGCTGTCATAAAATATAATATAGCATTATAAAAAGTTTAAATTGGGCAAAAAGTTTGGTTTATCTAATATCATACTAAAATATCTTTGATGTTTAGAATTTTTATGAAGACATCTTATTAAAAATATTGTACTTTTTACATTTTTAAGCAAATTTTAGATGGTATGAATTTGTAATAGTTTTGATGATTTACACGTTTTTGTGATTTTATTGATGAATTTCGTGAAAATTTTAATTTTATACTATTATAAAAAGACGATGAATGCCTACTGTAATTTATTTTTGAATTACAATAAAATAATGAAATCGATTTGATCAAAAACTGGTTTCTGTTTTTTCGAAATTTTTTCAGTTTTCCCCATTTATTTGAAAATTACTACATATAAGTAAAATGTTATACTTTTGATTTCATGATGTACCTACCAACTATAGATACAATTACCTATCAAAAGCTATCCTCGAAATTATAGATTGAACCATTTTTACTGCTTCAATCCCTTATTACAGATATAAGAACATATTATCATTGTAAAACCAATATAAAATACAACGCTAATAGAATATTTTATAAATTTAAGGTAAGTAATGACTAAAGCTTAGTGAGAATGAAATCAAATACGCCAAATTGTAATTAATACCCTTAAAACATCATACATAAATGCGTTAACAACATATTCAATTACAATTATTAAAATCTTTAGTTATAATGTCATACCTACATTATATTGATTGCAATAAGTTCCTACCAACCAAAATAATTAATATTTTTTGTTAATGTATAGTAGAATATTGTTGGTACTTATACTTAATACTGTTTATAATTATATATAATTTTGAAAACGAAATAAATAAAAAAAAAACATAATTTCAACCGTTATAGGAAGAAACACATTTTAAAAACGAATTTAAACATTTAATTTATGTGATTTACAGGTGCCATCTGTAGTAATGGAGAACTTTTTGTGCAGAATTGAAGAAGGATATTCAAGACATAAGAATCCGTACCATAATAATTTACACGGTGCTGATGTAGCACAAACTGTCCATTATATGCTTTGTCAAACTGGACTTATGGTAATATTATAAATGTGACAACACATTAGATTATGCTTATTGTATAGTATTACCTATGAATAATATAAATGAAGGTTCGAAGGGACTTAGTGTCTCAAATATCACAAAAACCCACCAGTGCAAGCAATTTTTAATTTTAGAATACATCTTGCATTTTTACATAACTAATATTTTTTTCCTTTTACAGAATTTACTACTCTGTTTCCTTAATATTTCTCCTTTTTTACTTAATCCAAATTTTTGTTTATGTTGATTTTTATTATTTTCTTACTGAATAAAATATTATATTTCATTTTTATTTCTACTTATAGCAATGTCATCACAACAATTTAATGTTAAAATAGGTACCTACACTTGTTAACTACCAATATTATCTAGTAGGTATCATAGTTTATCAAAAGTATATTTTTTTTTTCGTTTTACTTAAAATAAATTAACGTTTTATCTGTGCCCTATGAAAAAAGTTTTTTTCGTAAATTTAAATAAAAATAAAAGCTTAGATTTTTTATAGGTCACTTGTATAACTAGATATTAGTAAGGTGAAATGACTTTCCTTCATTCTCCAATAGAAAATCAATTTATGTAATTGTTAATCTATGGCAATTTAACACTTCGTGTTTTTGTTGTAGAATTGGCTGACCGATTTGGAAATATTCGCCATGTTGATTGCAGCAATTACACATGACTTTGAACACACTGGAACAACAAATAACTTCCATGTGATGTCAGGCACAGAGATTGCCCTATTGTATAATGACCGCGCTGTGTTGGAAAACTATCATATCAGTTCCACGTTCAGGTTAGCCGTGTGAAAATAATTACACTAAATTATAAAAATAAATGTATTCAAATAGATTTGTGTGTAATTTCATTATTATTTTGATGATTAAATGAAAAAAGATTTATATCAATGTTTTTTCTAACTGTTCAAATAACTCGATAATTAAAAAATTTAATTATAAAACCAGCGAATGTAAAATTACATTTATATTTTTTTTCAATTTGGAAATATTTGTAGTACCTAAATTAATAATGTATTCAAACTATTAATTAAATTATAGTACTAAATATAATGTTTTTTTTTTGTTTTTAACAATGATTTATTTTATAGAATATTAAAAGATGAGGACTGTAACATTTTGCAAAATCTTACCAAAGAAGAATTTCGTGAGTTCCGTACACTAGTCATAGATATGGTGTTAGCAACAGACATGAGCTTCCATTTTCAACAGTTAAAAACTATGAAGCAACTTTTGGCATCGCCTGAACCTACGTAAGTTCATACCTAATATCGTTTTCGATAAAATGGTTTTCATAACACTATGAAACTTGAACTTATTTTATATAATTGTTATATTTATTTACATTTTGCTTTAATCAAAATATATATTAAGCATAATATTTCGTAAGACATAATAGTGATTTTCACTTTAGTAGTTGACAACCAACGTATTAGTGGGTTGTACATGTCGTAATGCATTTTTTTTTTTTAATGATAATTTGACAGAATCGACAAGTCCAAAGCTATGTCAATGGTATTACATTGTGCTGATATATCGCATCCCGCCAAAGAATGGGATTTGCACTATAGATGGACAAGCCAATTGTTGGAGGAGTTCTTTTTGCAAGGTGATATGGAGAAAAAATTAGGACTCCCATTCAGTCCGCTGTGTGACAGAAACAACACACTAATTGCTGAGTCACAAATCGGTTGGTATTTTAATTCACTCAACTTAATATGCAAAGTTGCTTATGATAGTAAATAATATTACAAAATATAACAACAATTCTTTATTTTTCATTTCTAGGGTTCATTGAGTTCATAGTTGAACCTAGTATGACCGTGTGTAGTGACATGTTGGAACTGATTTTGGGTCCAATCAAATTGATTAATGCATCCAAGACCGTTGATACAAATTTGGTGGTTGACGAAAATGACGAGAAAACAGACAATTCAAACCAATCTGACGTAGCTATCGCATGCACAGCAATGAGCTGCAGCATCGAAGATAGCAAAGATATGAAAGAAAACAAAGATATGAAAGGTAGTAAAGATGTAAAGGATACTACAGAAACAGAAATCATTGAAAGTTCCAAAGATAAATATGACTCGCCATCTACAAGCAAGGACACAAAACATGAAGAAAAGTCTGACAAAGGTAATTATCTTGCTGACACTGAAGCAAATTTCACAATTCATTAAAATTGTCTTAAAAATAATATCCTACAGTTTTGGAACCTACCAGATTAATCCTTAGCCCGCTTATCTATCAAATTTGTTAAACAAAAATATTAGATCACTGAAATTCTATTTAAACTCAATCTACTTATAAAAATTCAAATTTTTTTTAAACACATTTATGTATTATTTAAATAAATAATTAACGAATATTTTACTTTATAATAATATAGAGTAGATATATTTACAATTACAACAAAATATTGTCGATGGATTTGTAGACTGTAGTAAGTGCCATTGTTTTTTTTTTCAAATATTTCAATAGTTTGACTCACGTTTCTAATGACGTTTAATAATTACAACAACACTTCCAGTTGATAATTACAGCTATTTAAAATGTTTTTAACACTCTTAATAGAAGATTAAATATCAGAAAAAATTCAATTTAACCAAGAAATCATTCTTTGCATCACTATAAGAATCTATTTTTTAATATTAACACATTTCATAAGACATAGGTTATCCCTCTGTTTTACGGTAGATTACAGATGGGTCACTGTAATGAATGATGTACAATTTAAATTAATTGATACCCATAAATATAATTGTGACATTGTGTATTTGTATACGATAAATGACTCTTAGAGGAGACGCTCTATTAGTCAGCCTATATTATACTAATGTTTTTAAATTACAAAAAATAACTTATAGTACTTATTACTTTTTGTTTAAATATCTAATTTCTTCTAAATTTGAATTTGAAATAGCCAAAAAAAACTGTGTTTATTTACTATTTTAGATTTGTTGGTGGCAGTATGAACTACTTATGTGATACCTTGTTTTAAATTTGCAATCCTTAACTACAAAAACTGAAAATTTAATACATTTGTAACTACAAAATAATTTGCATTATTTGCAAACAATTTTTAAATTTTAAAATCTCATAAAAAAAATGTACCCTAATATTTTTAACTGTTATTATAAAAACGTATGATGAACCTTTTATTAAATTTTCAATTATTTTGACGAAGCAAAGAAATGTTTATCGACAATAATTTTAAAAAAACTAATAAAAATCTAAATTTTCTTATGCCTATAAATAACTCAGAAAGAGTCAAAATATTTTGAACATTGAATAGTGAATAGAAAATGGTAGTATAAACTATTATAGGTTATAAGTTTTTTAGTTACGCCACAAAAACTAAATCGATCTTGTCTGTAACTGGTTTTGCGTAAAAATCCCCGTTTTTCTCAATTCTTTTGTATTTTCCGACACTTTTAAAATCCTCCTCTCAGAATCCAAATTTTTTTTCAACTAAACATTTCTTGTTGAAATATATTATTTTTATTCAAATTATAAAAACTGTTTTCGATTTATGATAAATGAATACGTACCTTTTTTTTCTGGTTAGAATTGTCTGCAGGGAGGGAAATATGGAATAACAAATACGTAGTTACATTAATTATACAGTTTCTAATCACAAAATTACAGAATATATGTTTAGAAACATATTTCTATAAGAAGAAACTATGAAACTATAAAGTATTAACTATGCTGTATATAGTCTATACCAGGGGGCCTCCAATCTACGGCCCGCGGGCCGGATTCGGCCCACCTAGGTCTTTGCACCGGCCCAAGCTAATTTATTAATGTTTTTAAAATAATATATTTAATATATTATTCTCACTGAGTTTTCATTGTTTTTAATTGATTGAATTAATTAAATTAAATATAGAAATTTTTTCTTTTGATGTTATTCATAACAGCTTATAATAGTCATACATAAAAATGTTGGTCCGTATATCTCAAATTTGGGTCACCGTAAAAAAAAGTTGGAGGCCATTTGTCTATACTAATAAACTTCACATTTTTTTCAGAACCAAAACCAGAAACAAACGCTGAAGACCCCAAATCTAGCAACAAGTTGTACAAAATAAAAAAGCCGTGGAACGATTGTTTGGTCATAAACAAAAAGAAGTGGAAGGTGCAAGCAGCTAGAGGTAATTATTGTATTGTATATGCATTTTGCATGTATTATAGGCATGTGTTATTATGTCATGTAATATTATATCTATAATATAACTCTTTGCGTATTAATATATTAATGGTAAAGTATGTGAATTTACAGAAGCAAAGCTTAGAGAGTCGAAGACGAAATATACAATGCGTGACATAAGAATGCCACTTCCCGGTGAAATTGTACAAGACGAAGACAAATCGTCTTCGACAGATGTGGAGATTGTTGAATAAACGTCCATGCTGCAGTTTGATTTTCAACCATAATATGACTTTTGACTTGTAATTAGTCTTTCTTTAAATAGTTTTTAAATATTAGCATCGTGTTGTAAATATTTATTAGAAGTACTCTTCTTAAATTTAAGACAATTTAAAATTATTTGAATTAAAATATAAGTCACTTTTAAATAAGTAGGTACATTAGAGACAGTTAATATGTTTAATATTATATTTGTGTGTGTGGGTGTGTTTGTAGGGGGGCGGGGTGTATTTGGGTGTATGTATATATTCATCTATATACGTTTAGTGTATGTATGCTTATATAATATAACTTATAGGTATATAATGAGTATATAATACATTAGGCAGGTTTATAGTGAGTGTGTATATAAAACATTAGGCGAATGTGAATGTGTATATAGGTAGTAGGTACATTAGGTTTATGTAAGTGTGTTTATAATATTATAATACTCATACAACATTTTTCACTAAATGGTGTCATAAATACCATACCTGCTATAAGAATTTTGTTCAATTATTAATGTCATTGTTAATTTGTCCACTTTTAATTTTTCAACCACAACTATCGACTTTTTAAAATCAATTTACATCTTTAGAAATTATATTCTACTAAGGAATGAACAAATATTTCTTTACCTATCTATAATTCCTTTATTATCTATGATTGTAAAATTTAAGTTGTTGATAATAGTTAGTGAGCTTAAATCGCTGCATTTTATTTCTCGTTGATATAAGTTGATACAATAATACTACATTATGTTTATGGCATACGTAGAACAACAATATTGTTCGAAATAAGCTGATATCTATCTATCTATATATTATTCTGCTTTGCTCAATTAAATATTGAAACATAAAAAAACAAATATTACACTACCTATTCAAATTGTGTGTGCACAACAAAGTATAAATTATAATTTAGGAGGTTAGTGCAATCCAGTTTTCATTATAACAGTTAAATTATTATTTTCCTTTACCATAACGTTTATTATAGACATTTTCGTGCATTTTCCCTACATATCGTTGGACAGTAAATTACTTCTCCAAGATTTAAAAATTCCGACCTATTCCGACATGTTGTTTGTTTATCGAATCGTCGACTTTATTCCAGCTAAATCAGCTGTTTATATTTATATATTATATGGATTATTTATAAACTACGGGATTATAAAAATTGGTTTAAACGGAATGCAAATCGTTTGCCATGAAAAAAAATTTAAAATTTAAAAAACTTTAAAAAAAATGTATATAATGAATCATACTTCTTGTTGTGCAATGTACATTTACTATGAAAATAATTATTAAAAATTTGTTTGTTCGATGGAAGCTGATTGAAGTTTAACATTTCTATTTTCTGCTGTACATATTATAATGTTACCTATAGGTCATATCATACCATGATACTTGCAGGTAATGATTGTAGGTACTTCGGTATCGGATAGGACGCCGTGGCGAGCAAAGGGAGCATTTGTAATAACTACTAACTACAAAAACATCTGTAGGTAATAAAGATTTTAGCAGAACTTTGCTACCTGAAATAGAAAAATAAATCCGTCACTGGCTTAGCTAAGTAGATATGTAATCCTCAGGGCTGAATGCATTTCAAATATATATTATAACATCAAATCACGAGTTTCGTCGAGTAAAGTACTATATTACTATGATATACATACTCAGATAAAAAACAATTAGGTTATCATCTAATATCGAGTTGATTTAATTGAAACGAAATAGATTAGTATATAATATTACACTATAATATTATTATACATTATACAATGTAAAATAATAGGTATGAGGTTATATAGTATATTACATTTCTTTAGTATATAACCTTATACGATTTTGATTTTCATAGGAAGGGGGAAGTTCCAAATCAATAAGTCACAGATTGGCGAGTGGCTTATAATCATTTTAAAATATTTTAAATTACCTATCACCAAGTAGGTATATTTAAACATCCGTGAAATAATATGATAATTTTTATCGAACATATTAATTGCTTGAGTTATACCTATTTTATTTTATTTTTTTTTTTGGAGTGAAGGGGGTTTTAACTGATTGCGCCTAAGATTCCTGGTATGATTTAATTTTCACTTATTACATTTTTTTTTTTTTAAACAATTTAATTCAAATTCAAAAACAAAATTTAAAAATTAAAAAAAAAATATATTAGTTTTAGTTGTTTTATTCAGTAGGTATAGTCATAATCTATTAAGTGTTTATTTGAAGATTTATTATTATATTAGTGATTAGTCCCTAAAATATAAATTATCTAGTTGTTTCTTTGCTTGTAATGACCCAGAAAAAACTTCATGTTTTTGTCGGTGTCTTATAAAATTTAATGTCAGTTAAAGGAATGAATCCTAAAAAATAATTCATTAGAATTTTAATTGACTTAATTATATAAATACATAGGTTTTAATAATGTGTTTTTATCTTTAAAATATCAAAACTGTGTGGATTTATTCATACTACACTTATTAAACATAGGTGTAAGCACCTTTCATCGTTGATTTGATACAATGGCGCACAAACTATACTTTTAAGTGTCCGAAATACTGACTTTTATTTTTAAAATGGCTGACTGATTAATTGGTGGTGAATTGTGTGTTTTATAAAGAGCAATAGGTAATAACAAGAAAATATGAAGAAATAAATAAATGTATAGAATTTAAAATGTTCGGTGAGATGGTTTCGGTTTGATTTGAGGCAATCTTTAAAAGGACAATGTGCGTCACAAATGTTGAATAAAAATTTAAAATTGAATAATTATAAACTTTATATTGATGTTTTTTCCAACTATCTTGATGTTCTCTCAAATATGATATAGGAACTTTTTGTTTAATATAATATTAATTGTTTAATGTAATGTGTTAAAAATATATAATAAATATTTTAAGTACATAAGGAGACGGGAAGTATTGAGTAGTAACTAGTAACACATAGAAAATAAATTTCTTTTTATGTTATTATATAATATTATGTAACATGCGTTTAAAACAATGATCTTAGATCCGACCAAACAAAACTATTCACCCGTCCATTAATATTGATTATTGTACAAGCAAACACCATTTATATTGTAATTAATTATTAATGATCAAAATATTATATAATATCTATATGATAACTTTTAATCATATAATAAAAATACAGTGCCAAATTTGAATAAATTAAGTGGTAACATTCAGTTGTACGCATTAATATTTAATACAATATTATACATTATAGATAATAAGTGGTTCAGAAATCTATTAGGCACCGTTGTAACAATCTCATACACCACAGGTGGTGTTTCCATAGTCATTGCTATTTTCAATAAACGAATAAGTGATTTTTTTCTCCGATTAATGACATTTTCCAGTTGACCGCCACTTAACTACGACCTAATGGCGGTATTAACAGAGACACTGTTTGTATAATATTACCTCTCGTCTAGGTATTATATAAATCATAAAGACAAAATCTATTAAAAGTAAAATCAAATACCACTATAATTATTATAAGTAATAGGTACATCCTATTATGTTTGTATTAAACCCGAGTAACAGAAATCTGAAATATATTTTCTTCCTATACAATATTGTTCGCATCCAGATATTATTCTGTTGACATAGTTCTGGACCATTCTGTACCTATAATAGGCAGGTACATCAGAATAAGACATGGTCGTATATAATAATATTTTACAACCTATATTTATCGATTTTAGATGTTTTAGATTTTTGTTGTTGGTTATAACATGTTAATTTGTACTTTTAAGACTATCTGTATGTTTTTATTTGTACATAATTTTCAAATAATACTTCTTATTTATAAATTATATAATATTTTAATAAATATAAAAATATTTAAGTACTATATATTATTAAATGTAATCAATTGTTATTAAAAACATTGATAGTAAACACATATATATTTATAAAAATATAATTATGACTACCTATATGATTACAATTTGAATTGTTATATGTTTTTATTATTAATGCTTGAATAACGATTGGATTTATTTAACGATTTTTATTGGCGATTGAATATTCCCACAAAATGATATGAAAATGTTCACTGATATTTTTACATTCATATCTACAGGGTGTTTAAACAAATAAAAAACCAAAAGAACCATTTTTCGTGAGAATTCGAAAAATGAACAAGACTTATATCGCGACGTTTAGCATCTTTTATTTTGTTATGAATATAATATCTTTGATGAATTCGTATGTTTAGTTTTTCTTTTAAGATTATAATAATATATATTCATACTATACAACATCGAATTAATGTGAATTTTTTTCTCAATATTAATATTGATCGTCTGAAAATTTCGATATACTTTATGTTATACGTTATTACGATACCTATATTCGTCGGTGTATCGATATATATCCATAGACCGTTTTAATAATAGGTATACCATAAACTATAATAAGACGATAATATTTAATTAACAATATTATAATTAGGTACCTACATATTATATAATATACATGGTAGGTAATTACTAATAAATTACAGTTATGGTTATCCTAATACTATATAATTTGAACGTTCAAACCTTGTCATTATTACTTGCCGTTAATACCGTGCACCCTGTATATGTGAAATGAACAGTTTAAAATGCCCATTCCATAAAAAAAATTTAAAAAAAATTAAAACCGTTATTACGATTTATCATTGGGTAAATTATTTATTACAGTGTTTAGAATAGATATAATGTGGTGTATTAGTATGTGTATTGATAGTGATGCTTACTATTAAGTTTTTGTTTAAGTGTATTATGTATACCTATACCTATATCATATTATTACCTACTTATTTCACAACCTACAGTACTTATATTATATTACGTTTCTTTAATTTGATGTTTATTTGTTTAGTTCTTTATTTTTGTTTTGCCTGATAATAAATGTGAACGGAAAAAAAATTTGAAAAAATTTGTTTTTCCTTATCATACGCATTTAAACCAATACCTATCAATATATTACCTAATTAATATTAATATTACCTTATTATTTAATTGAAATATTAATAAATATTTTAACTCTATAGGCCCAATGTATTAAATAAATATGTGGGTTTCACAGTTCACACACCTGTGCACCTGTGTGCTAGTCAATAAATTAATGACAGCATACATGTTTTAATTATAATATCGAGTTAAAAAAATAGATTTGATTTAAACGAATATTTAATTAATCTATCAAAGTCCAATATTAAGTCGATTGGTATACATTTAGGGCTCATAGCATATATTAATATCTGCAGAGCTTGCAAACGTTATATTTGACAAAAAACGATTGAAATTTCACTAATTTGTAAACGTAATTATAACGGAAAGCGATAGTCAAAAATAATTAAATAACAAAACATAACGATTAACAAAATATGCCAAGGCTCGAAACCGATATTTGATACCGATTTTTAATGCCGGTCAAAACCGAAATCGATACCGATAAACCGAAAACAAAATCGAAAAAATCAATACCCTCCGGTATTCAAAACCAAAAACAAAAGCAGAAAAAAATAAATACCGATATCCGAAACCAAAATCAAAATCGGAAAAAATAAATACCGGTAATCGAAACCGAAATTGAAATCGAAATCGGAAAAAATATTTACGGTTTCAAGCCCTGAATTATACTATTATATATCATTAAACAAAAAATAATGTAAAACGTAATTTATAGAACATTATTGAACGAAAAATACCACAAAACGTAATATTTTAAAATCTATTTATTTAAAAGGTCTATTGGTTTCGTAGAAACATTTTTTTCATGCTAAAAATCTATTCCGTATCCGGGCTATTGCCTACCCCCATTAGTTGTTATTTTTAAATTTAATAGGTAGGTACTAACACTAGGTATTTTAAATAACGATAAACGCAAAACTTGTACAACGTTTTAATTATAAAGAACAAAAATTGGAATTTTTTTTTCAAATGCAAGCCTTCATTAATACACGTTTCCATGAGAAAAAGGCTAAATACCACTGCCAAGCCATGATTTCTGTAACAGTAATATACAAAACCAAATATTGTGTTCTTGTGTTCGAATCATTTGGTGCTCCAAGTTTTTAAAAAAAAAAACTCTAAGAGGACTGTTTTTGTAGGAACCTGTAGGACCTGTTATGAAGAAAATTAGGTTTTATTATAATTTATAACTTATTATTTTTCGTTACATTTAAATGTTCAGCTTAAAAAAAAATTCAAAGAGGTAAATCGTTTGATAGCCAATTGAATGATATTATTATGGCAGCGTTACACGAAAATGCATTCTCGACCGTTTATTAGTTCTTTGTAAATTTTAATTTAAGTTGTTGATCGACTTGATCGATAGCCAAATATGCATGACGTTCCTAACCGTTCAATAATCAGTATAATATGATGGTAGAATTAAAATAAATTAAAATAAATTGGTGGGTAAGAAGTACCTGAAGGCTAAAAATATTTGCATGTAAAATGTTATGAGATAGGTAACACGACAAAACCGTGAAACCAAAATAATAAACTTCAAAACAACGACGATAAAACAAATTAGTCCCATGTATTGAAGTAGGTACAAAGTAGATATTACCTAAAACACAAAATAGTTAATGTTTAAACAGATAATATATCTCTCATTATACAATAAACTATATCGTTTAAAATAATAAAATGGCGAAGATTAAGAATTTATTAATTATTACCTAGGTACTTGTATTTAATCAGAGTTGATTAAACAATAGGTACCTAAATACAATGCAAGTAAATATGTTGTATACTTGTATGAATGTAATTTTTTTTTAACTGGGTATAGAATGAAACCATAATATGTTGAGTTATATTTTATGATTTACTTATCGAAAATAATATTATATCTATAACATTTTTATTAATTGGAAAAAATTCTAATAAAATTATGTAACGCCTTGCAAACAGAGTAACTAAGTTCTAATATTTTCGTCACAACACAACACTAGAAAGTACAAATACATATTAATTATTTAAATTTTAAAATAGTATATTAAAGTGTCGTTCAATGATTTTTTCATAATTTCTCTGTTTAAAAAAAAAAATTATTGAATATTTTTATTTGTCAGAAAATAATTCATTTGTATAATATTGGTAGGTATTTAGACATTTTATTTGATTAGGCTTGAACAATTTTTCAGCACAAATTAATAAATATTTTATCGTTGTCATATTTAAATTGTACCTATAAAATATTATACATGTAATAATAAACTCTAAGTGATATGAAAATTCACCATTACTTTTGCCGTGGTGTGCTTAGCTGTTTTTATGTTTACTGTTTTTTCATAATTAAAAGAAAGATACAAGTGATACAACCGATATAATCGCACGGTGTGTATGGTTTCCTTACTTTTCGTTAGTTTTTTATCGGTCTCTATTCCTAATAACTATTACCTATAATTGAAGATGAGTTGTCGGACATATTTTATACTAGTGTAAGACGTAAGTATAGGTGCACTGCGACTGCGATGTCCTTACCCATACACATAGCCACATAGCAAAATATCAAAACTATAATATTTATTATTTATAAAACATTATTTATTCAATTCGTGAGATATTTATATTTAATATGCCCATGCGAGATGTTACGGTACAATATTACTCAAGTCTGTTAAAAATACTATTATACAATAAAGATAGAAATTGTAATGCTCACACATCACGATAGAAAGTAAACTAGAATTTAACAGATTGATAAACAATCTGAAATCGAAAATCAACATAGAAACATAGACAAATCGGACACCCCCAATAAAACCATTATCAACGACAAAAAGATAGACGATCCGTATTATACAATACGGACTAAGAAATCAACAAGTCGCATTTGTAACGGTAAAACGTGGGGTGTGTTGCTTTCTTATATTCCTCCAGAGAAAGGTCGTACAAAATGCTTGCCAAGTCAGGGATCGGCATGTAAACTTTCTTGATTTTTAATTTTTAGAAATTTATTAACTGATATCACACCCAAGCATTATAACAATTTGAATCCAGAAAAATGTCAGTGTGAACAGCCCCACAAAAAATCATTATCATTTTCATTTAGTGAGATAGATCTCCGAAACCGGAGAGCGGATTTTGTTGTTTGGGGTCATGTTAATCTAACATTGGTTAGGAGAAGTGCAGTGAGATTTTCAGAACTTTATCTTTAAGAGTTAATTCATTACAGAATATTTAAAAAAATTAAAATAAATTTTATTGGCCGTTTTTTATGTTTTTCAGCGTTACAGCTTTATAGTAAATTAACGATTGAAGATAAACTTCTGAAAATCTTCACTGCAATTCTCCTAGCCAATGTAAATTTAACAAGAACACAAACAACAAAATCCGCTCTCCGGTTACAGAAATCTACCTCACTAAATGAAAATCTAGCGAAAAATAACTCTTTTTTATCTGTGGATAGTTAAATAATATTTTTAAAAAAATTTTGATTTCACATTTTAGTATCTACATGATAATCCCTTTTTAATGGGTTACCAACAGTGTTGGGAATTATCTAGATAAAATTATTTCTTTAATTATCTTATCTAGATAAAAATAATTAAATCATCTATTTATCTCATCTAGATAAAATGTAATGGTTATCTGTGGCAATTTATCTAGATAAATAATATAATAACAAGAATATTTTTAAATACTGAAATAGCCAATAATTTACGAGAACCGAGTAGTGATTCCAAAATCCAATATTATTATAGTTAAAAAAAGAAATGTTTACTGAAATATTGTCAGTTTTATTTTTATTCAAGTTGTATTAAAAATTAAAATTGTATATTCTTTTGGTTGAGAAATTACATTAAGGATTTATTAATCAATAAATATTACCGAATTAGTAATTACTAATAAATTACATTATTTATAATATAATTTAAAAACAAATTATCTATTTTTTTATGTAGATAAACGTATATGTATTTTTTATCTTTATCTAGATAAAAAAAAATGATGTTATATTTTATTTTATCTAGATAAATTTTGAATGAATTATCTGTTATCTTACCCAGATGATTTTTTTGGTTATCTTTTCCCAACACTGGTTATCAACTAACTTTCTAGCTATCATAGTTTAGGAGAAAAGTAAAAAAATAGACATTTTGGGACTGTTCACGCCGACGTTTTTATGGATTCAAATGGTTATACCGATTGGGTGTAATATCAAATCTCTCTCATTATTATTTTATATTAAAGCTAGCTAAATTACCCACCTACTCATCATTACTGAGTTACATTTTTATTGTTTTCCTATTTAACACAAATTCTCGAAGTTTTCAAAATTCAGACTTTTTTCATTTCAATTACCATACTTACTTGATTAAAAATCAAGAATGTAAAATGTATTTTTCTTGTAGGGTGAAGTTTCGGAACTGTTATTATTGAATAATATTTGACTTCAAGAATCGTAAACATCCTATTTCATTATATCTGTACATTTAGTTTTGAAGGAGTTTTGTATAGGCAATTTTACTGCAAATTCAATATTTTTGAAATTTCACAAACATTTGCAGTCTTGCAGAGATAAAAAACCAGAACTAGAATCACTTTCTTACCAGGAAAGATAATGATGTAGAAAATCGAATCGTTTTAACAGCCCCAAAAGGTGATGACAGACACAAAAAATAAAAACACACATCATTGTTAAATCAATAGGTACATTAATCGTTCCGCTGAGAAACTAAAATATTAATATTAAGTTATGTAGGTAACTTGCTTATATACATATATTATATCTGAAAATATATTCAGGAATAATTATTCCATAAGGCTTTTATAGTTTGGAAACTGCTTACTGACCAACGTACGTTTAAGATCCAAGCTATTTTATTAATTTCAATGCCTACAAGATTAGTCAAGCCCCTTGGATTTTTTGGGACTTTGATGATAATACCTAAGCGGAGAGTTAGTCCATCAAACTCTGAAAATGGGAAACTGTTGCTGATATTTTAGCATACCTACATTGTTTGATTATTAAAAATATGATTTTTAGTTATACCAAATATAAATTTTTTAAATTACCTATGGTAAATACAAACTTCATTTATAAACGTATTAGGTAATAAGAATATTTTTATGAGATGATTGAGTCTATTTATTTTATTTTTTATTTCATTAGACTACCTACTATAGAATAATGCAATCCCATAATATTTACATATAGGTACGCAAATTTACAATTCAAACATACGTTTATTTAATTATAAAAGAAATGAACAAAACCTAAAAAGCGATAGTTTTATATTCACACTACTTATAGGCAAAGCTTGTCAAGTTAGTATTTTTTTTCAACTAGTTGAAGTTAAGTTACTTTAATAAAAAAACTAACTAAGTTAGGATATAAGTTAGTTTCTGAAACTGTCTAAATTTCTAACTTAGTTAGAAGTTAGTTTGACTAAAGTTACTTAAGTTAGAATAGAAGTTAGAAGTTAGTTTTTTTATAGATTAAAAAACCTTTTTGTTGAAATGTAAATAATAAGTTATCTAACTTAAATTATTGATTAAAGCTGAAAAACTGAATTAAGCACCTATTAATTTGATCAAAATGTTCTAATTAGGTATTCATAATTTCATATATATATATGTATATCACTTATCAGTTTTTGGAACATAAAAGGTGAAATAAAATTAAAAAAAATTATAACAGTATGTCAAATTAAAATTTTAATATTAAATAATAATACATAATATAATCTTTATAACTATATTCTAGTATAATATTATATAAAAGGTTTTTTAATCTATAAAAAAAACTAACTTATAATTCCTACTCTAACTTAAGTTACATTTTCACCAAACTAACTTCTAACTAAGTTAGAAATTTGGACAGTTTCAGAAACTAACTTAGACTCTAACTTAGTTAGTTTTTATTCAAGTAACTTAATTTCAACTAGGTAGTTAAAAATAATGACTAACTTGTCCAGCTTTATTGTGCATATAGAGAAAAACCACCAGACTGAATAGTTTTTGGACCATTACAGTGTGCGAAACATATAGTCCAAAACACGTTTTTTCTGTCTCATATGCTCATATGTTATGTTTTCTCTCTCAGTCGTTTAATAACATTTTTAAGCCCTTGACGCAGATGGCAGATGATATGTTTTACTTTTGTTTTAACTTTTAGGTCAGGTACTTACAACATGATTTAACTATTTTTTCATCATAATTATGTATATTCTATTTATTATTGTTTCAAAATAATGATTAAGTCATAAGTGTGGTTTTAGGTGGTGCTATTCGTTTCTTAATGGCTGACATCATTGAGTTGAGCTTAATAATATTGCCTATTGCCTTACACGTGTAAAAACTTCTAAGCTTAAACAATAATTTACCTATGTATAAACATGTGATCTTTGATGCTTAAGCGATAGAAGTATTGGAAATTCAATATAAATTTTAGTTTTTCAAATATTATAAGTACTAAGTAATAATGATTGGATGTGCCATGCCGTGTTGCAATAAGTGACTGTTGCATACTTGCGTTTAAATATGTGTACAAAATGAAAATTCCTTATGAGATTTAAAATATTTCAAAAAAACTTAACAATTTATACAAATTCTGGTTCCACAAACGTCTTCAGTCAATAAAAATACATCACTTATGCGTACAACAAGAAATCGAAAATATAATTTTAGGATGAGTCTTTTTTTTAGTAAGTATGTTTTGTGTGATGCGAGAACTTTTTACTCGTATAAGTTAGACAATTATGGCAAAACAAAGCCAAATGACTTTGGGAGCTTCTTTTTCAATTCTTAACACGTTAAACGCCAACGTCAACCCGTAGTTGACACGACTAAAAGGTCGCCCATGGCCAATGTCTATGCCGTGGTTGACATAGAATAACCTATTTTGTATTGAGTCTATTTTGGTGGCTGTAGCTGAACACATTTAAAAATTGTATAGGACATCCATAACCATATTGATAATTCTGTAGAATCTACTAATTTTACAATTGGTGACGGTCAATGATGTCGGCCACTGGAGTGCGCATGCCAAATCGACGTCGGCGTTCAACGTGCTAATCAATGATGTGAGTAAAAACACGATAACCCTACACCATTTTTCTTATACTCTGTTCAAAATAAGAAACCTAGACGGCGGCCGAGTTGTGCGCATGGGCGTGGCTTTTTTCCGTGGTAGCGCCCGACGCGTCGCTGTAGTGGGGACGGCGTCTGACCGCCGCCCGACGAAAACTCGTCGCCGCCGACTGTGTTTCTTATTCTGAATAGAGTATAGAATTAAACATTGTTACAATTAAAAAAAAATCATTTCTTGTGTTTTGTAACATTCGAACAAATTCTTAACAAATTTCAGCAAATGTTGTCACTGCTAACTGTAGAAATTTACAATAATTCCAAAAAATCAAGGTAAAGTTCAGACTGTCCAAATTTATACGGTTTTCAAAATTTTAAATTTTAGATTTAAACAATTAGGATACACGGATTTTTAAATACAACCTTTTAGATTTATATTTTATACCACCCATGTTTTTATGCGCTTCCATTTATTCACAATAAAATGTGAGTATATTTTACTTTATTTACTATTTAAATAGATCCATAATATACACATACAATAATTAATGAATTACAATTTAAATGATTGTAAGTAGCTATATACAAAAAAATAAAGTAAATTAAACAATAAAAATTAAAAAAAAATGAATAGATAAAATTAAAATTTTACAACTAATAATATTAAAAAAAATAATAATTATACATTTATAACAAACATCAAATACCCTAAACTTTTCATTCGGTTTTTATATAAACAAAAAGTACATGATTAAATATTGAAATAAAACATTTGTAGTGTTAATCATTTGTAGAGTCGACGTCAGGTTTGATAATATTTGTCTTAGATTATTATTATTCTAGATGTGCTGGGTTGAGTGTTGGTATCCATAAAGTTATCATTCTATCCAAAGAAATCTGAAGTTCATCTGCTGACTTATAGAATGGATGACTAGGTGACTAAAAAACATATATTACGAATAAATTGTAAATAAATTATTAATATAGGAAATACAATAACATTAAATTCCAGCCTCTCCTGAACAGTTAAATATTCATGAGGGATACCTAAAAATTCACAAATTACAATAAAATAATAAAATATTATTTTTTTTGAATAAAGATCAACTGATCAACTTAAATTTTTGAAATGTGTAGTAAGTATGAATTATGAAATGTATAAAAAAAGTTATTTAATATACATATTCAAAACTATAAAATTGATTAAATTATACTAATAATAAGCTTACTGAATTATAATTTTTTATAATTATGATAACATTTAAATAATTTTTTTGTTTTACAAAACATAGATTTATGGCTATTAATTTGTAAAATATCTGTACTTTGATTTGTTTTATAAAATAAAATACTGAAAAATATAATTTGTGACACATAATATACTGGTGGACTGCTGTTTTACAATCTTGCAACGTTTAACTGGACCAATGTAAAATTAAATATATTTTTATTAGACAAAATAAAAATAAAGGAAATGTTATTTAAATTCTAAGCTAAAAAGAGGAATTTTATTTTTGTTGTTTTGTAATGAAATTAATATATTAATATTTTTATTGAGTTAAGGCTTGAACATCTGAAGTCATTATTCTGAAAGTTATTCTTAGTTGGTTTTTAACTGGGAGGGAGGGTTTGGTTCGGAGCACGTGTATATGTGGCGATGATTTTTCACTAAAACCCGGGTGGTCACCTATCCAGGAACTAGCAACACTGGCTGATACTTGACCTCAGAATATGTTAGTGACTGAGGCCAAACACAGTGCCACACCAGGCCATTTATATATTAGAATACAATAAATTTAAATAAATATTAAAAAACACAGGGCACTTGGGAAAAGCCAACAGAAGAGACTATTTCCTATAGCGAGCTGTGACTGTATGTTTTGAAAAAATTACGTTTGCTAATTATTAATGGGTTATTTTTAAATAATACGAGACATTAAATTCTTTATAAAAAAATTTTTTTTATATTTTCAATTAATTATACATATTTTTGTAATATATTTTAAGATTTAACTTTTTAAAACTTATTGTATTAAATTTGTATATATTTTCATTATTATCGTTTACACGAGTTAATATTAATATTCCAATTGAAGAAGAGTTAATAGCCCAACTAAAAACATTTATGTGGAGACATGTACTTATGCATACCTCCCAGAGAAAATAATGTTCCAATCGGTTTATTGTTTGATGAACATGCAGAAGAGCTTTCTTTTTCATCAATATACCTCTGTCAATTTCGTAAATTTAAAAAAGGTTTCTCTATTACGACATTCATGATGGCAACTAGTAAACTCAGGCGATCTGACAGAAAATTAGTTATGCCCCGTCACTTTAATAACTAACATTTGTTAATTTAAAAATTTAAATCACGCGCAGTACTGTTGGTATAACTGACACCGTAATTTGGGTTGCCAATATGTATATATGTATATGTGTGGATATAGTCGAGTTGGTTACCGGACAGTTTTTATTTGCCCGGACTATAGCGTTCCATGAAGCGAAACAAAAGTTTTTTCCCTGTACAAAACGTACAAACATAGCCCGCTAAAAGAAGTAGTTACTTCAATAAAATATAATACTTATTTTGTTGTATTTTTATTTTTTATTTTTTTATTTGACTTTTAAATCACCTAACGATGGTCATTAACTATGGAATAAGCCAACTGTCTTCTATACATTTTATTTTCCTACTTATTTATAAATATATAATATCTTATATAATTGGGGATGGCTACATTTATCATTAATTAAATAAAATAAATTAAAATAAAACCAGAGTACAACAAAAATCATGATATTAAATAAATAAATAGTAAAATATATATTATTTTAATTATGTAAACAAATGGCTAATTTTTGGCAGCCAAAATATAATGTATTGAAGCAAGTGGATAAATATTTTTTTTTCTGTGCCATGCTTTTATGGGGACTGCTGGAATAAATAACATTTAAAATTTTATATCAATAGTGCTTACAGAATAATATGTCTTTCCATTTTTCAACACTCTTTTCATATCTTTAAGAATATCAACAAGTGATGTATACGATACATCAAATTCTAAACGTTCCTTGATATTATTCAATGATATAGGATCAGAAATTCGTTCGTAATATGCTGGATACTGTAACACACATTTAATCTTATTTTAATAAAATTGTATCTTATTTACAAACATATTTAAGTCTGCATATCTTACTATTTCTCTATTCAAACATTCTCGATAGTGTTCACTGTCCTCATTTTGACAATACAACTCTAGTAATATACGTTCAATGATTTTTCGACCAGAAGAATCAATATGACATGTCATATTCTTTTTACATAAGTTACTGGTATATTTTAAAATGTCCTGGCAAAGTGTACACTTCCAAAATTGTAATGATGGACTGTAAAAATATATAATTTACAATAATTATAATAAATATATAATTAAAAAAATAATTACTCTTTAGGTTTAAGCTCCTTAGCTAGTGAAGGAATATGGCAATGATTATGATAAGACCTATCACAGCATGTGCAGTTTATTAATTCTTCAGTATATTGATTACAACAAGAACAATTTACAAGTGGTTCATAGTCTGAACTGTCAGAATCTATAACACAAAATTAAAAAAAAATGTTAATCATTATAAACATCAATATTATAAGTATATAAAATGTGTATACTAAGTATTTTACCTTCATCTATCAACATTTTATTATTAACTTTTTCTAGCTTAATCAAGCCAGGTTGTATCATCGCTGGTCTGGGCATTAAAATTGGAGATTGCTAAAAACAATTTATTAAAATAATATTTAAATGTTATGCATATATACAATGTTGAAATTTGTATTATATACCATTAATAAATAATCATAAGCTTGATAGCTACAGTTATAAATCATTACCATACTAAATTCATGCTTGCTAAATAAAATAATAGAACAAAATATACTTAACACGAAAAAAAAAATGCTTCAAAGTTTGAATCTTAAGAATCAGTACAAGCGCAAAAGGAAAATGATAGAGACAACTATCAGATTAATAATTAGTAATAGAATGTGAGATTTTCAAAAAAAATTATTGTTATAAATATTTTAAATTCTTACATCATTTTCAATAGTTTGGAGAACTTTATTTGGGTCAACTGTGATTTTAAATTCTGATAAACTAACAATTTTTGATGAAATAATATCTCCCATTCCTTGAATTGCTAAAAACAAAATTATTATTTTATTGTTATAGTTCATATATCTAATTGTGTTTGCTTCCAACTTACATTCTAAAATTTTGTTCATAGATTGTTCATCATTGTATATCAATTCAGCTTTACAAGTTGTTGCTTCTTTAGGTATGTCTTGGGTATGTCTCTTAGCAATCACCATTTTATTCTTGATAATTCTAAAATAGATTAATTATGTATATTTGTATGTGTTAGTTACATATTTAACTTAAATTTAACATACTTTGAAAGTTTAATGTATTCAACAATTTTATCCCAATTGATAACAGAGCTTGTTAAACTATAATAATAATCATTTTCTTTTTCAAAATCATTAATAACATTATTATTCATATTAATAATATTAACAGCATTTGTGAAATTTGTTTCAAGTAATTTTTTTAGTACAAGTCCGCGTTTATCAACTTCTTCGTGTATCCTGTAATGAGACAATAAATTTTAGAAAAGAGTTTTTATTTCATTACATTGTTTATAACTTACATTTTGATTCTTTCATCAATTTTGTCATTAATCTTTTTCTTATCGGATTTCAATTTCATGATATTTTCATTTGACATTTCCCTTATAAAGCTTAAATGATTGTTTTCTTTCCTGCAAAATAAAAAAATTTAAGTTTTCATATGTAAACAATGATTAGCCTTTCCACTGCTACATTTTTACTAACTAAAACATCCATCTCTAGATAACCGTTTTTGAATTATTATTTTTAAATATTTTCCAATGAAAAATTTAGTTACATTGGAACATATTTAAAAAATATTGTATTTATTTGAATTCTAAATTTAAAATTCATATGACTAAGGTAATCAAACACAATACCTATCAAATGCACTTAAGTAATAACTAGATATAATAATAATTTCAAATGAGTATAACCTAACCAAAATGAACAAGGAAAACTTTTTTTTACTACTAAATTTGTTATTAAATTCATTTTTTTTTTTTTATTTTATTTTATATGCTAAACCAGCATATTTTATGTTTTGAATAAAGGAACCATCTATGATTAAAGTTAATCAGAGTTTAATCGGTCAAATTTGCCCGGTTAAATATCTGTTATCAGCTGATTAAGCTTAATCATAGTTTAATCATAGATGGTACAACTTGCCCTTAAAGTACTTCCATACTAGTTAAAGAGTTAATAGAAGTACGTAATATAAAATATTTTTTATAATAATTCTTTTCAACATACCTTATATCAGTTAGTAACGTTTGCAATTCTGCCTTGGTTTCAACGGCCATTGTGGAAAGAAGATTAAAATCATGTTTCTGATGAAAGTTTAAATGACAAAGAGGACAAAGCATAATCGAACATTTTGTACAAAATACTTCTACAGATTTCTAAAACAAAATAATAATGCTTATTTCCAAATAGCTAAATTTAAACAGACTAAGTAAAACAAAAAACTTCATAAAATATTCCTTTACACTTTAAACGTTTTTTAAATTTATATTTCAATCTCATTTTTGTTCATTAATTCAATGCTTTTACATTTGTTTTTAGACTTATAACTTACTTTCATACATTTTGGACAAGGAACAAATTCTTTTTTTAATGGATAAGTCATCATCAAGGCAGGGTTATGATCTTCATTCTTAATTGAATGGGTCTATTAATAAAAAAAAAATATTATATTTTGAACTAAAGATATATATACATATATAATGTCCAGAAGAAATTTAAAGTTACCTTTGAACATGGTTTGCAATACACGCTTTTGCAATACATGCAGATTTTCTTTGCTATGACTTGACAATTTTCTTCACAACATATCTTTACCGGTGATTTATTGGTTGCCATAATCGAGTAACTAATAAGTTCACCCTTAGTCACTATTTTACATTTACACCATATACCTAGGTTTTCATAACATTTAAGATTTTATGAATTTTCAAACTTGTCTAATATCGAGTGAAACAAAAAATAATTTTACCTGAATCGGTACTTTCTTTCTTAGTGCAGTCTTTACAAATAATATGAAGACATCTTAGGATTTTTGAATCTTCCTCTATTTTTCCTTCACAAAATATACATTTTCCTATTGACCAAAGGTCGACATTCTCGTTGTTAGCAATGTCTGAATTCATTTTTTTAAAGCTGAAATGAAAAAC
The DNA here is from genome assembly GCA_016617965.1 of Macrosiphum rosae. Taxonomy (NCBI): domain Eukaryota; kingdom Metazoa; phylum Arthropoda; class Insecta; order Hemiptera; family Aphididae; genus Macrosiphum; species Macrosiphum rosae. The sequence goes on from WHPZ01580494.1 coordinate 33,358, forward strand.
ATTTTTAAAAAATGTCACGAATATTCCAATATTTAATTTTACCTATTAAAAGTTTAAAACTACTAATTATTTCCTAAAAAAAAAAATAATTTTTATATAGTTAATATCTTGGAATAAAATAGATGGAAAATAGATATAGTGTAGTTTTTCTAAATGGTAAATAATGTGATTCTTATTCATAATAATAATATAAAAGTAGGTAGTAAATGGTAAACATTTTAGTCATCTATAAGGTCTATAGAAGATGGAATAAGATAAAATAATCTACTATCTACATATCTAAATTACAACGATAAATATATCCATAAATCAAACATAACGAGATAAAATCGAATACAGCCATTACCTTGGAAAACACATTATTTAATATAAAAATAAAAATTAACATTTCAAACACCATTATTTGGAACACATTTTGAAAAAATGTCCAAAAAAGCATAAATAATAAATATACAAAAAACCAAAAAAAAAGCAAAAATTAAATTAAATTTCGTGCATAGTAGTATAGTAGTATAAATCGAATTTGTATCTGATATAGCTTAGTTCTAGAGCAATAGAAAAAAACCGCAAATGCATTCAAAATCCGTACTGTATACATCACTATTGTTGATGTTGAACTATATGACATGTAAATTAAAATATATATAAAAAAAAATAGTAATATGTCAGCATGCAATCATTGGCAAGTGTTGCAAGTGTTGCAAGTGTCTGTGTATAAGAGCAAAATAAAGAGCAATCGGAACCAAGTTTTCCACAATATGCCAAGGATACAAATGTGCAGGCATTTGTACCTCAAACATCCAGAAAATGTCATGCGATTATTTCAAGAACAAATCCAACTGATCACGATACCATGAGTGTATCATATTATGTATAAATGTATAAAATGTTACTTGCGTAAGGTATGCTCATTGGCGCAACTAGGGGGGTACAAAGGGCATAGGCTCAAATTGGGAGGGGGGGTTCTAAGCCCCCCAAAAACCTAGCACATACAATTTTAATATGGTATATTGCAATGGTCTGCTTGCCTTTAATATATTCAGCCCCCCCCCAAGCCAAAAGTTGAAATTGCGCCTATGGCAATGGGGACTTGTGCACCCCCAAAAAATATAATTATTTTTCTAAAAACTGTGTAGGTACCATAATGTATATTGGGAAAAATGTATACCTATTATGTTTCCAGCTATTTATGTTATATACTTTATAGACATTGTTTTATTTAGTTACTTTTATTTAATACATTTAATTTAATTATTATAATTTTCTACAATTTATTAATTATTTTACAACAACTAGTGAATAATGAACATCATTTTTATTTTTCTTGAATTAATGTGGTTCTTATCACATACATGATAATAATGAATATAATGTAGTGTTATCACTATCAATAAGTATGGGAGTATAATACAACAGACATATTGTATAAAATCTACTGGTTGTATATAGTATACAAATATATATTATAGATTACCTATATTAAACTTATAAGTATACGGGTCGTTAAAACGTAGTTATGTGGAACAATAACCGTGAATCATAATAATGATATAATTTATGTATTTTATACTTTTCAGATTTTGTCGATTCTGATAAAAATTTATCATTATCCGTTATCGGTTATGTGTTGTGAGCTATTTATAGCCAAACTTCCAGTCATTCAAAGTTGTTGCTGACGAAGAAGAAATAACTTTGAACAACGCTAACAGTCATAGTGAATTAGTGTCACACGCACAGTGCATACATGTTTTTTTTATTTATGAATACGAGCGCATCTGCTTAGACATTTTTATAAGTAATAAGATATTAAGAGGGCAAAAATACGGTACAAAAAGATGCCAATTTTGTTCCAATAATACGGATTACTGAATGGTTTTAGAGCAAAATACCTTAGTTAAAAGTTGTAGAGGAGAGTTATATCGGGTGCGTGATAAGACTCGATTTTTGATATTTTTTTGATGCTCGATTTATTACGATGCCCGCAACCGTCCTTACATTACCGTATTGCCGTGACAGCCGCGGCTGTGAGAAAAAACTTATTTTTTTAGTTCCAAAAACACGGCTAACTGTTTTACAGCAAAAAACCTATTATAAAAGTTATAGAGGAGAGTTAAATCTGTTAACGTATAGGACTAGATTTTTGTTATTTTAATTTATTATACCAATTATTCACAAATCAAAAAAGTGAAAACAAAAAACAAAAAATGCAAAACGATTTTATGGATTTTGAAAATGAAATACCGAAAATCGAGTCCTATATGTTATATAAAACACATATAAAAACCTCTTCAAAAACATTTAAACATAATTTCTATATAATATATATTATTTATTGTGTTAAAAATATAAGAATTTATAAAAATTAAAACTTATCTCATCAAATAATTAGTGTATTAGATACCGTTACAACACAACTATACAAATTAGTAATTACTTTAAAAGTTTAAAAGTAACAAATAAAATAAAATTTATAAAGGTG
>WHPZ01580496.1:0-11996 GCA_016617965.1 Macrosiphum rosae
TAGAGAAAAAATTTTCAATATTTCCCAGTTAGTATAATATATAATATAATGTTTTAACCTCTGCTTTAGACAAAATTATCGCGTGTCAATTTTGTATGGTATAATTATTATTTTTATCTACCCAAAAAATAAAAATTAATTTAAATGTATATTCATGAATTTTAATTTTTCATGCAATAATTAAAATATATTATACGACTATTTTACACTATCATGAAAATAGTATAATCATTAAAAATAACGATTTATTTATTTAAATAATATGCAGTGTAGGTATATACTATACGATAATTATTGTAAGTCACAGATATTATCTTAACAACTGACTATATGATTTCCTTATTGTAATTACGTTGGTCCTATTACGTTTATCGATAAAGGACGTGCAAATTCATTTTTTATTTAACGTCTACTAGTTATCTACATATAACTTTCAATTTCTTAAATAGGTAATCCAACACATTTAATATATGTGACTGTTGGTATAATAGACGTAGGTATAAAAGTACCAAGTAGGTAAGTCACTATTTTGAGTTATACAGATATGATAATATACAAAATGTATTGCTATCGATGCTGAATTAACTCGACGAAATTGAGTTCAAACACAGCTAGTCAGTAGCCAGTATGGAAAATCTAATTCATCGAACAATAATTGAAAAAATATGCACATATATCATATAATATTATTATATATATATTTATTGATTTTAAAATATATGTGAAGCAATTATAACTGGAGTAGTTTTAAAATTGAATTATATGTGTATATAATTGACATTGAAGTATGGATTAAAGTGAAAAACTACGTAAAATGGAATAATGAAGTAAAAATTATCCCCAAATTCAGTTTTCCAATGATTATTCTTAAATTCGTTATAAAAAAAAAAATCAATTCAATAAATTCGTTCAATTTTAAAATTTAAATTAAAACCGAGGTAACTATTTATATTACTGAATATTTTGTCTTTTGACTTTTGTGTTTATAACTTATACAGCCTGTAATAGTTCATAATAGATTGAGTTAAAATATATTATTATTCATGTTGGTATATATTTACATAATAAATAATTATTGAACATTGAACATTGATTTTATACATATTACTTAGGAATTTATGGAAAATTCGAGATAATTTAAATTTGATGATACGTGATTATTTGCTTTATTGTTATCATTAAACAGTAGTATTTTAAAAACTTAAATAGGTATTAGTTGTATAAACGAGTTTGAATACCTTGGTATAATATATATGAAAGTTTTTTTTTAAATATTGTTACCTTCATCAGCAGTTGCATCAGAAATTGAAATAAAAAACTTCTAATTAAACTTTTATCATAGTAATATTTAAAATATGTTTCTTTGAAGTAATTAAAATATTTAATGGATTTATGATAAATTATTTAAAAAAATAATTAAAAACAAGATACAAGAAAAACCGGTAATAATAGATATTAAATATTATTTATTTTAAATATTTGTATGCACTGTAGGAACAATTCATGAGGAACATTGTACCTATTATATTTACAAGCTTTTTAACTTGGAACAAAAATATTGTAATAAGAAAAAACATTTTTCAAATGTCTTCGAAAAAAATGTTGGTTTAAAAGATCAAAAGTATTTGGAAAATTATATCATAATGTCTAGAATTTTGTATTTTATATATAAATGTGGACATTTCAAGCATGTACCTACGGTTCATTATCTGTGAATTACAATAATAAAATAATAACATCGATTTTGTCAAAAACTGGTAAGTATTGCATATATTTCAGTTTTTCGGTATTTATTTTTCAAGATTATTTGAAAAGTACTAGTGGTTTTCACTTTTTTCCTCTTAAAGTGCAATATTTTCTTCTAGAAACCACCCTTACTATAGAATGTTGGAGCATTTCCCTGCTATAAAAAGCATTTTCAGACAGAAAATAGAAAAAGATAAACATTATAGGATCTAAGGTTAAAATTAGGGTAGAAAGTACACTAGATAATGTTTCTGATGCAATCAACCATTATTATACCATGATATATATATATAAGAACATCCTACAAATTTGAAATATTTCTGATAGGTACGCAATTATGATGTCTCGTGTGCAGTGTGTACATATTATATAATGATTTATCGATCGATCACATTCTAGACTATGAAGGATTTCGACAGAGTTATCCGTTTCTGGTTCTCATCCATACCTCGACAAGGAATAATGTTCACGGGGTAACAATAATTGGTCCTGCCTGAGCAATTATTATTACCGGTATCTATATGAGTACATGTAATAGGGTTTTGTGATTAATGGTCATCGTATGTGAATCTATATCGTGTCTGATTAGTCTGGACCCAATAAAATGCTGTTTTTAATTAACCTTTTTACAAGCTTGCAGTAATTTAACTGTTTGTCTCTCGTCAATCTGTTTGAATAATCCAATTTTTCTCTTACCTCCATAACTACCTATATTTTATTATGTTTGAATTGTTTTTCAAGCCAATAATTTCCTCTTGAATATATTTCTACTTTGCAGAAATTGTTTTTCTGTACAATACTATATGGAATACTATTATTCAAAACGAGATATTTTATGCAGTGGTTTATAAAGCTATTCTTGAATAGTTAATTAATTAATTATCTATTATAAGAGTATAAACATCTTCAAAATATTCTTCAAACCAATAATATATTTCTATAATTAGAGTTATAGAGAATACTTTGAAAATATTTTTTAAATTTAACTAATAACTAATAAGTACACTAATACATTTTTATAAAATTAAAACTATAATTTGAATGTGTATAATATAATATAATTTTGCAAACTTTGTTTAGCCGTAGGTTCAATCCAATAACTAATTATATAATATAATTTTAAAAAGGTAGGAAAGTGGGTACCACTCTGTTGCATCCTGTACAGTGTACAGCAGGTAACAAATGTGGATAGGGTCACTGTGATGGATGTTTTAAATTTGAATTCAATGATAAATTATTACATACTAAAAGAGACTCTGATTGAATACGATCTATCAGCCTATATTACCAAGCATATTTTCTAATATTATTGCTATTAAAGTAACTTATACCAATCTTGTGTTACATTTTTAAATCGTAGATAAAAAAAGAAAGAATTTAATTTAAATATGTTCTATAACTTATTAAAATATAAAATAAACACTTCAGTCAATACACATTCAGTAAATTATATTATATTAAAACATCAGACATGTTGAAAATATCGTTATTTTCGTACTATGTCCACTCTATATAAGTTCCATTCATGTTAATATATTTTATGTATAGAAAACTAGTATTAGTAAGGCTTCTATCACATATCACTCGGCGAGTGCACTTCTGAAGCAAAGTGAATATTAATTGTGATAATTGTATCATGCATAGTACCTATAAAAAATAGTCATAGAAGTTATTATCGTGGCTCAATAACCAAGGTAATGTTGTCATCGGCGTAAATTTGGTTAAAAATCTGGGGGCAAGTGGTTAAAAATATTATCGATTAACCCGTATTAACATAGTTTATTTATTAATATATTAAACTATTTAAACTATACGTGATTAGGTTAAGAAAAACTTGGGGGGGGGCTTCAGGAGTTTTTATAGAGCTAACCTCTTTTAACTCTCCCTAACTTACGTATGACCTATGCATACAATGATCTTTAGACTTAAGAACATTATAATAATACATTATGCCAATAATAAGTTATTCTAAAATGTACCACTCATCAAGCTAGTGGACAACAGTCGACAAAGTCGTCAACAATATAAACAAAAATAAAAATAATAAACCACAATCGCAATCAGAAAGTAAAAAGCAATATTTATATTTCTTGCAGGTCACCCCAATAAAAACTTTTGCAACTGTAAAGAAATCAAATAATTTTGGAGTAAACCTTGAATCTGAACTCAGCTCAATTAATGCAAATGATACCAATCAAATTTAATAGTAGAGTTGTACCTATCACACTTTCCATTACAATCTGACAAACACTTGAAGTAGTTTTAATAAACCTTCATCCATGGACTATTGTTTCTAAAATTTCGTCAGTAATAGAGCAATAAGTCTTTCGGTTGGAAAACCAACTACCTAGATAATATTATTATTTGCATAATACATGACATAAAGCCTATCTATGCCACTGTTTTTGTTTACCTCGATCCGGATGGAAACAATAATTATATTTTTAGTAAAGAATCTTTACTTTGCCACAGTATTAATATTGAAGAACCACACAAACAGTTCAACATTTCTCAGCACTTAAATTGTCAATATCATGTTCACTTCACACTAAAGGCAATTTCTACTCTATTCTCCTCACTGTGTAAAATTCGGTGAAAGACATCTTACTACAACATGTACTAAACCACATAATTTTCCTGCTATTTGCACACTACAAATCGGTAATCGTCCCACAAATTATAAGCGATATACTGTCTATAAAGAATTCCAACAACAACGTCAACACCCTACCAGTTCTAAACACGCTCATGTCCAACAGTCAACCAGCAAGTACCTATCACACATCATAAACACACATGCTCGAACCTTTGCTAATGTGACACACTGACACGTAACGACACAACAGAAATTGAAACAACTGATGCTCCTTAAGCTAACATATAAAATTGTTTATATCAATTTAAATTTATAACTATATATTAAGCCCAAACTCTCCATTCTTCAGCCCACTGTCATTTCTAAACTGAATAAATCCAAAATCATAAATAATTCGAAATACACTTCAAAATCTCACATAGTCATATTATTGAACATTGCAAGCAATATTAAAATAAAGCTAAAATTACAATGGTGTCGTAACCAGCTTATCTAAAATGAAATTAAAATAAAAGTAAAACAACATTCACTCTTCTTTTCCGTGTTATCATATTTTATTTTGTCTATTTATCTTTATACTGATCATTTTCTGTAACAATTGGCCTGAATAAAAAATGATGTTAATAAGAAGTAAATATTATACTTCTGATTTATAATTAGTATATAGTATTTACCAATATCATAGGAAATAAATAAGAAAAATTTGTTTTACCTACTTTTTTTTCTTCTGCAAAATGTATCTATGTATTATAGGTACTTAAATTTGAGCTGTAGTTTGAAGAATGTTTTTATCCTAGCAACAGTAAAAATGTATCAACTCGGTACAAACTATTTTCAGTAATAATAATTTTATAAAACTTTTGTGAGTTTTAATCAAAAATGTAAGTTTTAACTTTTATGTTTCAAAATAACCGAGCTTAATTGTATTATTATTATTATATACATATATATACATGCATACTAGAGTTAAATGTTGAAATTATTATAATAATGATTTTTACATTTAGTCATATTCTATCTATAGAAGAAAGTCTGAAAAATTTAAATTAAACTCAAATTATTTGAACAAGCGAACACACAAGTTTTAATTGCTACAAATTGAGGATAAAGTTGCAAAATAATGATAAGTTATTTTAAACAAGTTAATTGAAAAACGCAGGATAAAAAAAACTAAAAAGCATATAATATCACACCAAAATGATATCTAAATAACCGGCGAATAATAATAATAAAAAAAATTAAAAAACAGTCAACCGCTGTGGAGAAAGCATTGTGTCACCAGTCGGTGGTTTTGACATTGTCGTCTTTAACATTTAATTTTTTTACGAAGCATAAACTGGATGACGCTTCTAGTCCAGACTTTACGTTTAGCTGACAATACGCCAGCGCGAGCACGAGTCCGTTGAGTTATTGAAAAGCCCATCGGTCCAGCACGTTAAACAATACACCTGAAATCGTTTTATTCTTTCCGAGAGAATGAAAAAACGGGCCTTATTCATTTTTCACACATACAGTACAAAACACATAAAAACAGTTTCGTATTGTAATTTTTGTATTTTCCGTCTCTGCACCATCGTTCCGGAGACTGTCGCCGACTTCAAGGGGAAAAAAAAAAACAAAAAAAAAACAATAACAACACGCACCAGATGTGAAAAACGGTCTACCTGTCAAGAGGTCGAGATTTATACCCCCCCCCCCCCNTCAAGGGGAAAAAAAAAAACAAAAAAAAAACAAAAAAAAAACAATAACAACACGCACCAGATGTGAAAAACGGTCTACCTGTCAAGAGGTCGAGATTTATACCCCCCCCCCCACCAACCCGTTCATCGCAACCCTCATCACATCCTAATTTTTATCGAACCACTGCTGACGAGCTGGAAATAGACCGTTACAGATAGTGTTCTTGTAAAGCTTTTCGGACCGTATAAATTTGACCTATTATAATATATAGTCCATTGGAAAATAAAACTACCTTCAGTGCTTATATTGTATTGTGTTCAAATATTGTGTATACGAAATAAACGGATTTCAGTAAATTCCTATAAATTGCTGTCAGACGCCAAACTAATTTTATCAGGTACGGACGTCATTAGAGTACTCAATAATAAAATCCTCTGGATTTTTTTGAAAACTTATTTAAGTTTTTGAATACACCGTTGTCTCGTATCGTTACCACTCAATACAACTCTAACAGTTAAAACATTTTTTTCACCGTAAGTTCAAAATCAGCATGTCAAAATAGCAATCATAACATTGATATATTATTGAAATTCTTTTTTTTTAAGTAAGATCACGTTTATATAATATAATAACATACATTTTCGGTTCATATTGTTTACATGATAAAAATAATACAAATTGTAATATTATACTATAATATATCTTCACTACATTTACATAATTTTATATTTTACATAATATTATTCATGAGATTTTATTATTATTAATTGTTATTGTTTTATGGATGCAAAAAAATAATAATTAATATATTTAAATGTAGACTCATATATTTTTACCATTGCTCGTTAAAAAAAATGCTTTGTTAGTAATTCATTGGATATTTAAACTATAGTATTCCAGTTGACTGGTGAGCAGTGAAACATATTTTGTTTGCCGCCTTAGCTCTTGGATGGTATTTTTAATAACTTGGGACATATTGTTTTTTTGTTTTGCAATTGATACACCTAAATAACATTTTATGGGAAGAAAATAAGTAAAACGAATATTTTATAAAAATGTAAAAGGGGATTCGATACCAATCTTTTTTAAGAAGTTTAATAAAGGCAATTTTCTAAGTGTGTGTGTGTGAGTCATATTAATGCAGTACTCACAAATTCACAGTTGTAAGTGATCATCTATGTGTATTGTGTATGACTATAAAAAAAAGTGTGGGTCCTATTTTAGTTTTTATATTTTTCAACGTTCTCTACATTTTCAATTTCATATTTCAGTGTAGATTATTTTTTTGAAAATGTTTATGTAGGTAGGTAATTTTAGTCTTAGTTCGAAATTGAATGGCAATATCTAACAATAAAGTATTATATTATGCATTAATAATACTCCGTTAAACTTATACATAGTTAATATTATTGTAACTTGAGAATAATATTGTAGTATTCTATGACATAATAATATATACCTATTAGAAACGCAGCCAAAAGAGGCACAACTGTATAATTAATAATATTCGTAATAGCTTCAATATACATGTATACTATATACCTACACAATTTTATTATAATATACAATACAATTGATCTAGATTATTGGGTACTTAGCTACTATATGCTCACTAACTGTTAAGTGTTTAATAAAAAATTATTTACTTAAAAATAAATTGTAGTTTGATATTACATTTTCATAAATAAAAATAAAAATGTTGTTTCCTTACCAATTACCTAAGAATAGAAGCATCGAGTCGTTACAGGCGTAATAATTTAATATTATATACTAAATTCCCATTTTTCTTAATAATTACTATCTGTACATATAGTGAGTTAGATGCCGGGAAAACAAAGCCCAGGATGGTGGCATATTGGTAGATACAATTACTACCTACCCATTAGCCAATAGTCATTACCTGTGTATAATTTATTGTATTAGTGAAACATATTAAATTTGCATTATCAAAATAACATAAAATTATCATACTTATAAGATTTCGAAAAAAATAAACATCACTTGCAGTGGCAGTATAAAGTCTCCAATCGACCCCTTGCTCGACAATTAGCTACAAATGTATCACGAGGGATTGAAGTTTTTAAACTTTACAAAAGCTTACAAACTGTAAAAAAATGTAAATATAAATTTGTTAACAGATTATGTTGTATTAATATATTATGTTAAAATTGTTTAGAAGATAACAGCTAAAATTGAAAAATAATAATTATTAATTTAAAACGTCTAATTTATTTATACGATTCAAATACTATTGAATTAATAATCAATATGATGGTGAGATTATTGATTTAGTTGGTCATGCAAAAGTGATTCATCAACAGAGAAACATTATTCATTATCGTTAGATTATAAATTGGTTTGAACGTTCGAAGTAGAAGAGAACTGCGTCCATTAATTTTGAAACCTTAGCAAAAAAAGCTTTGAATCCAATGTGTCAAGTGTGTAATTTTCACCGTATTGCCATTGGCCGGACATCCGGTCTACTTCCGATGAATTTAAGAGGTAGCTACTTATTAACACAATAGTGATAGGGAAGTGGATCGTTACTATTAGCTCATATGGACAGCAGCCATCTATATTCTATATCCAAAGGTTATCTTAAAAGATTGAAGTGTTGGGAATCTAATACTCAATACAAATGCATCTAATGTTGTGGACTGTGTAAAACTTTAGAACAATTAAAACGAGGAAACCTCTTAAAACAATATATTTTAATATTTATTATTCAATTATTTTTATCGCAACGATATTATGTACTATGTCAAAATCCAATTTAGAAAATTAACTTAATAGCTACTAAAATGTGTTATAATTTGTTATAAGCTTAACATTGTGAACATAATAATATATTCAAAATTCTATATTAGTGTTAATTAATATTATTTTATGCTACCTTAATAATTAATTAATTAAATTTAATGACAAACGTTAAAATATATGGGTTTTAAATCTTTACTCATAACATAATTTTTTTTAACACTTTATATTTTTAATCCATCATATTAACACTATAGTAGAATACTAGAATAGCATTGCTGATTATTAGTTTATTAGATGTAATGAATTATCATCGATTTACCATCGTTAATTTAAATAAACATAATATAATCCGGTAATTATCTTCAGATCCTATAACACATTATTTTTTTTTTTTAGTTAGGTATTATAGTATATATCTATTAATTTAATATAATTGACAATTGTCAATTGTCAATTGTATTACCTATGTACCTACACAATTATAGGCATGTTATATTATGTTATCTCAATATGTATAGTAACATTTAACCAGATAAATTTAATTTTTCTCGACCAAATACATGCAATGTAACATTTTAGAAGTTCTGTGCCATATTGTTCTGAACTCTTATAAATATAAATGCTAATTTATAAACAGGAAAATAAAGTCTAAAAGTTCTTAATTGTTTTAACTCTAAAACGCTTAATATATTACAGTCAAATTTGACAAAAACAAGCATAATAACAATTAATTAGTTTGGTACTATAACATCAGATTCTAGTCTCCTAGCAAACACAAACCACGAAATTTCTAATATAACTATAATCGTAAAATTAGTCCTAAAATAATGAAATTTTTTGAATCGTAAACAAAACCGTTTATTGTGACAATTGGATTAATCCATAATTTATCATAATGTTTGGTACGTGGTTTTGAGGAAAAACGATAAGAGTAAAACGAGCATATAATACGAGTAAATTATTGTTTGTAAAAACGGAAAAATAAACATATATATAAAATATAAAATTGTACGTAATTTAATTCATTAAAAAAAAAACCCACAAAACAAAACTAGTAATTTGTTGTCGCATACTCTCTGAGAATCAGCCTCGGATCGGTCCAGTATAAACAGCAGATACATTTTAGTTAACTGGGTGGTAGCAGGGCTCTAATACAAATCTTAATGGTTTTTGTTGGTATTTTATTCCACTCAGTAATTTCAAAGAAAATTAAAAGAGGTAAGAAGAGGAGGGGCAGAATTGAGTAAATGGCGAGAAAAAACTCAACAGCGGCTGGCGATCAGGATATAAATCGATTTCGGCTCCAGATGTGACCTCGACATGTTATAAGCGCCGTGGAAAGAAGAAAAAAACACCAATGACCGAGCTTTTAGTTGGTGCCATTGTCTGGTAAGAGAAAACGCTAATGAAGTTTGACTTGATGGATTGATCTATTTCGTACTGTTTGTGGGGTAGTCCACCCACAACGCCTTTGCCTTTATTCTGTATAATAATATACAGACTACTTCTATTGTGGCTGTGTCGGTTACCAGAAGAATAAAAATAACATTGTCACTCGGCGGAGACAATTTTTACTCGAAATAAGACTGTTTTAATTTCATTAAAATTTACAAAACTACGTTGCCACTCAACAAAAACAACTTTTGTTTTTCATAGAACAGCTCACCCATATTTTGGTTTGTTTTGTTTTCATTCATTCGCAATAAGAGTGCAACGGCAGTTTTTAAACTTTGTATTTCAGCACAATAAAGTTTGTTACATAAATAAACTATTCCTTCATTGTTCTTTAAAAATGAGAATAACTATGAACCTAGTTTCTCAGTACTACAGTTAAATTAATTTATTTAGTTTTTTTCTTTCAAAATTGAATTTTTTGATATAATATTATTATAATTATTTATCGAGGTAATAATAATAAACTTCATATTCATAAAATAAAACCTAGTGATAGTGTAAATATTTATTTAAACTTAAATACCTATGTTAAATTAATTAAGCCGTTTAAAATTATTTAAACCTTGTTGTTGACTTACGAAAAAGAAGTACCTACCAAGATATTTATAACATATTTTAATGTGTACCTAGATAAAAAAAAACTGTTATGATTATCTACAAGATATTTGTCATAAATGATTATTAGATGAATTCATAATGTAAGTTTACCAATCTAAGTATAGTTTATTTTAATGAACATTGTGTATAATATGATTTAAAAACTATTGTACCGGGAAAATAATTTTAAAAGCATATTGTTAACACTTGTGTTATTGAACATTTTCAACCTGAAAAACTTTTGAAAAAAGACCACACAAAACGACCATTTTATATTTTAAAAGTAAATAAAACTTTTTGTATGTTATTTATCACTTTTAGTTTTGTGTATATTGCTTAATGAGCGTTAAAATAAATTTAAAAAATATTAAATGTTATAAGTATACCACAATATGCGATATGCATCGAAATACATTTGGCAATAGGTTAAAACCAATGTATACCTACCTACTGGCGACTTCCGTGATATTAACTATTAGAATCTACTATACATTTGTATAAATACATAATGTAACGTGTCTGGTGCTATCGAAACATGTACCTATATACCACACACGGCCCATAATCACAATCACATAATATTATCGCAAAACAGATTTTCATTACTATTTCCGGTTCGTAGTTCCGCACTGCGTTTCGCTACAAATTATCATAGTGGAAAATGTTCCGCAGATACGGCGATATGCATAGTATTAATCGGAACTAAGTATTGCAACAAATTATATTCATTAATGTTTCTACTCACATGTATAGATTATGTTTATGCTTCGTCCTCTAACTCTTCTCTACACCGAGTTGGAAAAAAAGCAAACTATTTGTTCATCAAAATTGATTTTTAAAGCGGCTGATATGTATTATTATTATTATTAATAAAAATAACATAATCCATTAGGTAAACAAAAAAATTATTAGATAACATATCTATTATCTATACATACAAACGAGAATATTATTTTTACTGCTAGGAAAACCAGTGATTTAACACCAGTGATAATTAAATCTGTAACGATATTATAAGACCACACAATATGGAGCGAGAATAGTGTTCTATATATTTTTTTTTTTTTTTTATTAATTATCCCGCGGCAACTTAGGTCATTGGGAGGGGGGTTGGTACTGTAGGTTTTTAACGGTCGGTGTGTTACACGTGAGTGTATTTTTG
>WHPZ01580496.1:12046-25227 GCA_016617965.1 Macrosiphum rosae
AAAAATTCCGCCCAGTGGTCGAGAATCGAACCCGCGACTGCCAGCGCCGCAGCCGACGCGTTAGACCGCTCGGCCATCTCATCCCCCGTTCTATATATTATTATAGTCTAACATGACCATTGACCACGGTATTAATTACTTATTATTATTTGTACGTACAATTAATTATTTTAAACTTTGTATTTTTGTGTGTGCTTTGACAAAATATTTTATTATCTGTGATTTATTATGTATATTGTATGAGGCAATAATTAATTGTCCCATCATAGTTTAGTTATTATTTTTAATACACAAATATCTTGTGGCAATTTGTCATTATTTCAGATAGATTTATCGACAAATAGGTATTGAAAATAAAAATGTTTTCCTTGGTAATAATTTTCATTCCGCCGATTCAAATAAATATTCTAGTATCTTACATAACAAAAGTATTATATTTATACAATTGTTTTGTGATAACAATTTTTTAATAATATATATTCATAGTATAATATAATGGTATCAACAAAACTTGATATTATTTGATTTAGTTTGAACGGTATAAACAATAATTGATTATTGTTGGCTATATAATATTGCATTGTTAATTTGTATTCACTACCCGATAACCCTTTCTATCATCATGGTATTATAGTATAAAATATAAATGTACAATACATTATTATAACTATACACTAAAACTTAAACACATTATATTTTAATTTTATAACCACAGTGTGTCATCTCCTGTAAATCCTAAATAATAAATTATAATACTTTGAATAAAATTATATGCACAACTTAATGTTTTATTAATTTTGGTATGTATTATACATTTTGTACAAAAAAAAAAGAAAGAAGGTTATAGTCAATCTGTCAAAGTAATAGGATATATGCTATAAAAAAAATTTCATAACACCAATTTTATTTATACAACATGCAAAAGAAATTATTATTTTTTTTTTAAACATAAATAATGTTTTTATAACCTTTTATAACTCTTACACTTTGCATATATTAAAACTACTTAATTTTTAAAAACAGCCCTTTATCCTATTTTTTTTCCTGACCTTGTAGTTATGTGCGTGTGTATGATATTGGATGAGAGGTGAGTTTGCATAAATAAATGTTTAAAGCTGGACATTGGCGTGCCTGTTGGTCGTAATTCCATTGGGTTCAGTTAGGTGTAAACATAGGGGTCTCATCACCTGAAGTCCGCCTCTGGTTATCATATTTAAATTTCTCTAATGCATTCATAATATTTAAATTTTCGCCTGGCAATAAAACCAGGACGTAGCCGAGTAATTGCTTTTCTGCACCTTCCACCGTCTCCGGAAAACCATGCAACATTGTAAAGCAAATAGCAATTCAAACGATCCAAGCAATATTTTATGATACTCGAGACTATATGTCTATATTATTATATTATTTTTTTCTTACTTTATACCAAATTTTATATAATAGGTAGATAATATTTAAAATTAGTAGTTACCTCCAGTCTTGAAATTGAATTTTTTATCTTTAGAATTAAATATAACTCAGTTAACCGTTAAACGATATAATTGTGTGTAGTATTTAAATAAAATATTATGTAGGTTACTTGTCACAGTAGAGCAGTTTTCAAATTCGGTTGTCAATGCAAATGTGAAAATGTGAAAATGTTTAATTAATGTACGATATAAAAGTAAACATATCATCTAACATTTTTAAGCTAACATTAATATTGATTATAGGTTTATATATTGATCTGTCGGGTGGTACTACTGAGTACCTTCCCTCTCTGTTATATCAACGCTATTCTCCATCAAAAAAAATACTTATTGTATAAAATGTTTTTATAGATTGTAATTATTCTTTGAATAAAATAAAAAAAAAAAAAGTAGTAATTCTATCATTCTATCATTAGGTACCTAAATTAATTCCACTATTTCCACTAATCTATAATAATGTGCGTGTTGCCGTCCATTTAATTAGTAAAATTATATTTATTATGGTTATTATTATTATTTTTATATGATATTATAATATGGAATAGTTTTATGAGGTATCTACCTCCAGAAAATAAACTTATTATTTTTACAATAACTATAGGTTTTATTCTACCTTAGTATCATGTATAAGTATAAGATAAAATAACTTAAAAGTTTCAAACATTATTATACGATTACATCCTAAGAATATTGACGGATATAAATGTTCAATTTTTGACAAGCAATTATTTAATAACTGTTATATGTCGTTTAATAACGACATAACGTAATATGGAAATTTGTTTAAGTTTATAATATAAAGGTAAGGTAAGGAAATAGTTATAATATAATATTATACATGCAATACACATTCATACAAGGTGGGTTTATATTTACATAGGCTCACTATAAATAACATATTATTCAATTAAAACACTCAACAGCTTTTGGTAGGTACCTACTCAGTTTTATATCCTATAGGTAACTATAGTTAAGCTACCAGAATAATAAACATATTTATCTAAACTGTTCGATTGAAATTAGTTATATACACTTCACATAATATAATATTATAGGCGCATATAAAAATATTTATTTATAACAATAGCAGGAACTTTTAGGTACATTTTCATATCATGTTAAGCCAAAGATAGTTTTATTATTTAAATTGAAATATTAGGTAAATATTTGTTTTTAATCGGATAGTTACAATAATTATAGTATTGTATGTTTATATGAATACAATTACTATTTTTATTCTTTATCTACCCCCTCTCGTTGTGATGCATGTTCAACTATAAATAGTCTAAGGTCTATATTAAAGTTTTACCGATAAATCGAAATGCTTTCAATTAATTTATGCCATTCGTATTAGAATGTTCATGAAATAGTAATCCAAAATAGTAAACGCGTAATATTCGAACTTCAGAAGAACACTACACATAGTTTTAGTACAAAAAAATTGTTGGTGGGACTACCAAAGCTATAAAAATCATGTAAGTAAAAGTTATAAAATAAAAATACATTAGTAAAATACCTAATATAGTAAAGTTGCTTTCGAAGATCATTGTTGAGGATCATTTTAAAGAGAAACTCATACAAATATCATAAGGTATGTGATTAGACACATAATATAGGTGATAAAAATAATATTTCGAAACATTTAAGATGAACACATGGATTAGCTAAAAACTAAAAAAAAAAACTCATCCAAATATTATATTGTAGTAAATCATGACAATAAGTTCACTTTTTATAAATATTACAATTATTTTGACAGAACTGTAATATAAAAATTAAAAATAAAGTATTATTATTATGGCTTATAGATTTCATTACGTCATATTTTAATTATATAAAACTAAATTATTTATATATCATCAGAACTTGTTTCTATAACAAAACGTACATTCGTATGGCTGTAAATTAGTACCTACTTAATAAGGTTATATTATAGTTCAATATGATTTCAAACAACCATATAGAATAAAACTATTATTTTAATCATTAAGTCATGTAAGTATTGTTCCCGATCCACTCATTTGAAATAAGTCATAGGTATCCGTGTACTTTAGCCAGCCTTTCAAGGAAAAAGTATGGTCACATCCTCACCTCCAACAAAAATACTTATAGGCTATAATGTGACCTGGTAGTTCTTATCTGATCAGATGGCGAACAATAATTACCAAAGCGGCAATGTATCGGACACAGGAGTTTATCTGTTTTTACACAGAACCGTTTTTGGCACCAAACGGCAAGTTACGTTTTCAGCAAGTTTCGTGTAACACTAGCAATTCGATTAATCTTTGGGTTGGTTTCTCCTTTTTTTCATCTTACGAACCCACAATTTTGAAGGATCGATTGGCAACATGTTGCGCCTTGTTCGGATTTTAGGTAATCTCAGTTCAGTCGACTGGACCATTAACTATTCTGGTCATTCGAATATCATTATAAACGCACAAAATCGTATACCTATTATATATAATATATTATTTATGTTTATGTATGCCAATATAATATGTAACTTATAAGCATTTAATGATTTATGCGTTTATATGTACTTATGCATAGTTTAATAAAAGTATTGTTACCTATCAATTATACAAGTTATAACTTAGGTTTTTAATTTTTATAATTTAAGCTGCTCTATCTGACATGTAGCCTGACCTCATTAGAAACTCTAAATTATAAGAAAGTATTAAGTATTCATTGTAATTGGTGAATCTTAATTTTTTTTTTTTGTCAATCATTGTAATATCCAAAATTATTTTGATACCTATATATGAATTATTATTCATTATTATTATTATTATACCTACACTCATAAAACGGTTTTTTTATTTTAATTCTGGAATTAATCAATTTATGTTTTAGATATCCGTCAGTGTTTAATGTTTATCCTTAAAACTCTGAAGATAAATTTTTTCCTAAAAAATGTCTGAATAAAACGCTACATACATAACCCACTTACATTGTACAAATAATTTGAAATATTGAAAGTGCATAACTCGCTTTAAAACTATAATCATTAAAAAAAATGTACTAGAATCACTAGATAATATTCTTACTTTTAAATTTGATCGTTGGTGCCTGGTGGCAAGTCAGTTGACTCTAATATTAAACATAACAAAGTTAAATGTATTATTTATAATGTACAATTTGCAATGTTATACGTATAATATTTGTAAGACAGAGACAGCGGATGTGAGTGTAGCGTCCTCTTATTAAATGTCACAACAAATTGTATGATCTTATAGGTGTGCGTATTGCGGCATAGCTCACCCGTATATATATCATATACGATTATTCTTTTGAGTTATGAGTGTATAATATCATATTTAATATTATAATATTCTAAACACCTTTGAACTAGGTACTTAAAAATCATATATTTAAAAATAAAGAATGAATTGTTCAGCACACCAAGATATATTAAAATATTGAATTCAATTTTCTATTATGTATTCATAGTTGGCATTTATAATAAATTAATTTAGGTATTAATGAAAATTTTATAATATTTTTCAAAAATGTTAGGGAAAATATTTAATACTTTAAAACGGTACTGGGTTCATTTAAACTCGTTAAAAAAAATTGTAACGACAAAATTGTTATTTTCCATGTAAAAAAGACTGATAATATGCAGCTATATAATAATCTACAGTTTGATAATACGCTGCTATTTGCTGGTTTCATCTAAATAGGATGAAAATCTAACACTCAGTCTCTCCATTCTGTCCATATTTCAGCTTACAAAAGTTTATATTTTATGATTTTTTATTTATACTAACTTTGACTACTATTTATAATATATTATAATTGCAGTAAATATGCATAACGAATGATAATAACTGTAATACAAATCTGAAAAGCTATACATATTGATCTTATAAGGAGTTAATTGCTAACAATGTATAGGGATACCATTTTATACCATCGCCCGGTGCTAAAAACGTAAATGGTTAAATCTATAACACTCACTATGTGGAATAGTTTAAATGGATTATGAGTACAATACCATAATATTTTGCATTGGAATTCGTTTATAAAATTAAAACTAATATTGTTTAACAATGCAGTGGCGTAATTTATTTGGGTTACATTTTTGGTACTGCCAACTTTTTTACGTTACAGTCGATATTCAATCCCTCCTTCTGTCCTTCAATGGTCAGATCAATCCTCTAATACAAAAATGTGTGTAAAGAGTAAATTAAAAAGTTTTTTTTTAATGCTTAGCAAAATATTGTTGAGTTCAAAGCTAAAAGTAATTCTGAGCTAAGTATAAATAATATTAAGGCCGGGTGGCATAAAGTTTATGCAACCCGGCCTAAGTAGTTTTAACTATCACAATCCAAAAAAAAATAATATATTAGCTGGTAAGTGGTAAGTACCTAATAACATGACAAACAGCATAATTTAAATTTACGAATTTGAATATTCTTGGTGTTTCAAATGTTGCAATTGTAATCGTACCACTGTAACATCGTGTTAAGTTGTTTATGTCAAACATAAATTTAACTACAAAACAATAGCACAACATAAAAATTACCAATATTACTTACATTTACTCATAGTTCCATAAATACCTACTTAGCGTTTCACACAATATGGAAAGCAAAATCAAAATAATTTTAATGGTATGTACACATTTAACTACCAATCCAATTTTTTAATAATTTATACATATTATATAGTATGGAAATATTTTTGGTATTTACATTATCTCTAGTAAACGAAAGTTTGAAATTCACAATTAATACAGATTATAAATTGTACCTTTTATACTTTTAGTATAATATATTGTATAAAATCTAATGTAATTAACAACATTGGTGACTAAAGAAATATATAAAATGTTTTTAAGCAAAGGGTATTCCATAGTTATAATTGAAGATCTGTATTCTGTAATTCTGTATTACTCGAATAAAGTGTATTTCTTTTAGTCAAAATAAAAAAAAAAAGTGATTTAGTTTAATTGAAATTGCTTATAAAGAATTCGCTGTTTATTGATAAATCAATAAAATGGTTTTTTGTATTACAAGTATCTTATTTCACGATCTCTAACTGTATAAATTGGCATTGTTAAAAAAACTGACCAAATAATATAATATTATATATTTATTATTTATATACCATATATTATATTATACATTGTACTGACTTTAATTTTATTCCACGTATTTCACTGTATGGGACGTAATTATATGCATATAATAATATATATATTAAATTTCATGGTATAGTATTGACATATCTAGAGGGTATACATTGTATCCATCAAACTTTGATGATTTAATTATGAAGGTCACTGCAATAACAATTAGTTTATTCAATCGATGGTATGGTTAATTTATTTGTTGATGGTTTTTTTTTTAAACATTGTATCATTATACATAGGCATAGTTGTGTCCGTATTCCGTTTGATGTTTATACCTGTAATATGGAATACGTTGTACGTTTTAATACATAATGAAGTTAATTTTAATATTATGAATTACTGTTGTGTAGGCTTTAGCTAATCATATTCTCATATCAAACCAAACTCGGAACGTTTTAGAAACGATTTCATGGGGCATAATTAAATCACTCAAACCCACATACAGCAAAACAATCAAGATTAATTACTTCCACGCAGCATAATTGCAATGGCGCAGTAGGTCTAGTCGATATTGTTCGTACATAATACCTATTGTAACGTTTTGTCGATAAAAACGAAATAACTTAATACTTAGGTACTGAATAAATTAGAAATACAATATTCACAAAAAATGTTTTAGATATTTAAACGCCGATTTCTGTAGAAAGCAAATAGTATAATTGATAATAAAATGTTATTACTTGTTATAATGTCCGATTGTTGTATTGTTAAAAAGGTGCCTAGGAAAAACTATTTGTTTTAATTCAAATTTGATCAATTCCGGGTAGTTGAATAAGATGTTTTATAAAATGGTGTACAATCAATATACGGGTAAATTATTAGCTTAGACTGACAGTGATTGAAATAAAAATTAAAAAGTTAAATATAATATTGTACCAATGAGTATTTTGTAGAAACCAGATTTGTTTACGATCAGTCATTTGCCATTTTTAATAAAAACTCAATTTATTATTTCAATCTTTTGTAGTTCGTATAATGGAGTTATTTCAGTAAAAGCGAGTTTTAACAAACGAACCACAACAAATACTCATTTAGTTTCTTATAGTATTTCATCCATTGCATAACTGGGTAATTTTTAATGGAAGTTGAGATTGAAATGCTAATCTTCAACAACTGGTTAATTTGAAACTGTCCAACAATTTATTAAATTTGATATAAATCGGTCACATAATATGTCTTGCAAAATATTATTATAAAGCATGTTAAAATACAGTTGTTTTAAATACTACTGATTAGTTTATATATTTGGGGTTATAACACTAGTTTAATCAAAAAAATATTAATATGGCTCTTTCATATTTTCAACCTCGCCTTTCGTGATATACCTATATATTGTTCTGTTTGTCCACCAACAATAAATTATAATATTATGCTTACCTAAATAAAAACATTTCGTGACATTATTTCATTATTTTTATTTAATATTATACCTACATTACTCATGGTTCACCAATTAAAGCAATATCTAAATATGGCTAATATGGCCAATGGGACTAATTTTTCAAGTTTATAAATTGTACCTATGAGTTAATCACAAGTTTGTATTTTTCTAGATTGTTGTTGTAAAATAATAATAATGATTTGTATCACCATTGTGTTGGTTTCAACTTTAAATATGATTTATCAGAGTTAACCATATTCTGTATAAAAAGTGATAACTCGATAAACTAGGTATAACAAAATATTATTAAAAACCTATAATTATATGTTTTGCGCCCACCCCGTGGGTCTACATTTTAGACGTTCCTATATAAGCAATAAGCATTATGAATATTCATCGAACCCATGATTTATGGGGGTGGGAAGGGAGGTAAGTTCGAAAATCGGTATCAATGTTTTCTATTTTAATCTGACAATAAATAAACTAATTAAATTAATTAAGGACTTATTAAAAAACTTTTTTTCTTAAAAAAAATTATATTATGATAATATATAATAAAGTTCATTCTTTTTCTGCAAGCTTGTTATAATACTCTTGAAAATTGTCTAGAAAAATCTTAAATTAATGATAGGCAAGGCAAGGCGATAATGGTAGGATAGGCAAGGCGAGTTGCCGAGTTAAACTCCGTAGATATGTACAATTTGGTCCGGTTTAGTAATACCTATATTATGACCAAAAATATGTGATCTTAACTAGTCGTTATATTATATTCATTATTCAGGTCCATATTTATTAAACTATTTCCGTGTTAATTTATACCTAAAAATGGATAAAATTACAAAACTATGATATTTCTGCATGGAATAAAGCCTTTCAATCAACAATAACACAAAATTCATTTTTTTTCTGGCCCGTTAAGGCGATTTGTCACCCTTTTAAAATGTCTGCAAAATGCTACACCGTTGCAGGCCCTCCCCCACATTAATTCGGACATGGTCATATTGATACTGAATCGTTGGTCTTATCATTTTTTTCAGACGGTCTTCGACGAATTTTGATCCGGCGGCCGGTCCACAAGCCCGCGACGAGTATCATATGGCCCTGCTCGGAGCACTTGCGGCCACCGGCAGTAGACGCCAGGGCTGTGTGCTGCGGGTGGCGGCCGACGCGATAACGTTCTACTGCGGTGGTGACGTCGTAAGTGGCGGCGGAGACAGTGGCGGCAGTGACGGCGGCAGTGGCGGCGACGGTGCCGCTGAATATTACCCGGCCACAGCGGAGTCCAGCCGATTGTCCGCCACCGGCAACCGATTTGGCGACTACTTCCGGCGGCCCGTCCGGTCGGTGGGCACCGTCGACGGTGGTTCCGGCGCAGGCGACTACTACTATGGCACCGAGAACGGTTCGTCAGCGGCCGCCGTCCTGGCCAACGCGACGGCAGGCATGGAACCGTTCCTGAACGGTTCGTACAATCACACGCTTGGTGCCGAGGTAGAAGACTTCACCAACTACATATTCGTCATCTCCATCGGCATAATACTGGGTGCGATGATTCTGACGACCATTTGTGGTGAGTCAATCACTATTGTTGGCTGAGCGTTGGTACGACTGTACGACCCCATAATACATAATATTTTGCATGCAGGGTGGTTTTATGGATAATTTCTCAAACCGATTATTATTTTTTTTTTTTGTTAAACTTAACTATATGGATATTTTATAATATGGTAATTATAACGAAAATCATAAAATATATAAAGATTAAAATTACATACTCTATGCTATATAAAACAGTAAAATGTTATATATTTGCACATAAACTATGACTCCACTACACGTGATAAAAAAAATTTTCCCTTGTATATTATGTAAACATGCACCGAGTGGTGTTGGTTCGCACACATTGGGTTGTTATAAACTCAAATTATTAAGAGTCATGTACAACGTTCTCTCGAAATAAATTGTATTAGACAAATGGACGGGTGAAATAATGTACGGGTTATTTTGATACGTGATAATGGTATTATAAAGATGAACTTAAAACGAACGTTAGGTAAGTAGGTACTTCGAAACCTAGTTTCACTCGTAAATTCTGATGGTTTTGAGAATTGAATTTCTGAAACGTGCGTAGGTAGGTAAAGCATACAATGATATGTATGAATATGTTTATTCTTGTGGTAAACTAGATTCAACTACTTAAAACCTATTTATATTGTAAGCGAATAAAAATTGTACCTGTCAAGCGGGAAAATAATTTCCATATAATATATATATATATTATTTTCGTGACTGTTGAATTTCCATTTTACAGTCAATATAATATTTTTGTACTAGGTACATGAATATTTATAAAAATTGTTCTTATTAAATGTCTTTAAGTTCAAAAAATTCTGTTTAGTGATAAAAAATTTAAAACAACACACCAGCGGCCGCGGTATTATCTGCCAGCCCACGGACAACAATGGCTTGCAAAACCATTCTATTTTTCATCATAAGCATTTTTTACCATATTACAACCAATTATCGATCTAGGTAACGATTACCCGTCATCGCATCCCACGTACCTATTATTCTTTTGTTAGGAGATTGCATTGTTTTGTTTTTCATACTACATCGAATAAATCGATTCAGTCGTAATTATTTTGATAAGGTTGGCACTACCTGTATTTCAACAAAACATTCATTAGAATATTAAAACTCAGTTATTTGTTTATTTTTTAATTTCGTAATTTTACGGTGGGTATAGGTAGGTAATTTTATTTCTACCTTTTTTGTTACGTTTGAATGCAACCTGCTCTTCAGCACTTATACGCCGATTACATCAATCAAATAATTGAACGATATATTTAAAAATTACGTTTGTGCCTTGCATTATTTTTTTTTAAATTTGTACTACACAAACGAACAGTTTCCTGTATTTTTTTAAACAAAAACTACAACAAAAACTGTACCATAAGTGCACTGGTACGTATACTGATGTGCTTTCATATTTAAAAAAAATTCTTTTTTTTTGGACCGTAATGGTTTTTTATTTTTTTTTTATGACATTTCAACTCACATAAACGTGTATGTATTTTTAGTTACCTGATAAATATATTTAAAACCACTCACACAAGGTAAAAAAAACACCAGACTAACTGCATAAACCGCTTGTGTAATGAAATCAACAGCGTTGCGAGCGTTTTGAAGCGTAATGGTTACTAGCGTAGGTAATGGCAAAAGAAGATCTAAAGGAATGAAAATAACGTAAAAACGTTTCCATTCATAAGTTATTTAAAAACTACTTTTTAAAAAAAATGCTATATGAACCACGTTTAGAGTTCATAAAAACACAAATAGGTAACTCATTTAAAAATGGGATATGTGTATCAGAAAAAACATATTTTTATTATTGATAACTAAATATTGTTTGTATAAAATTATTGATTCATGGATAAATACAAAAATTAAATTTAAAAACAAAATATGTATACAGTATAGATATTATGCTGGAAATTGCTACATAAATTATATTTTTTTAATCTTTCAAGAGTAATAACTAGATACGTAATAATAGTGGATACTTATCATAGCAATCAAATAATTGTTTAAAATTATATAAGTTAAAATATGAAGACTATTCCATAATAAGAAAAGTTGTAATTTGATATTCTTATGTGAACTTATGTCGGACGTATAAGCTTTAAAAATCTCTTTGTTTCTTAATATTTACATAAAAAAAAATGATTTCATAGTTTTAAATTAACATAATATACTCACATTTATAACATTCAATAACCAAAACCTATTGTGAATTTTTCTCTTAATCAACCACCCAAGTTTTTAGGATGGTATAAAATATACAAGTTAAATTTAAAAATAATAAAAATTGATCATAATGATTATAATTTCACAAATTTACATCAGAATATTAAACCATAAGATATTTTTTAATTATTACGAAACATATTTAGTATCCGACGGTTTTACAAAATATTTGGATATCAGTATTCTAAAAATTTGAACAAATATTTATTAAAATTGATGGAACAGTTTAAGTTTATATAATATTGGAAACATTAAAAATGTCTAATTATTTCTTCTTTTATAAATTATATTACTAAATACTTTAAACATATTATTCAGATAACGATCATATAACAAAATATATTTATATTTTTTTTCTTCCCATCATCGCATATATTTCCATGAGGAATTTTCTCAAATATGAATTCCTTCGTTGGATAAATTATACAATTGGTTTTTCCAACATTGCTTACAACCATACAGGCTGAGTACTCAGTATAGGGAAGTATTCTATAGGTACGTAGTATTTATATATACATTTATATACGTAACACATTTTTAATAAACAAAAAGATAAAAGAATATAAAAATATAATGGTTGTATATAAGATCATAGAGGGATGTTAGCACGGGTTTTGTTGTATACTACTAACAAAATGAAACGCAGAAGATGATATTTTAGTAAATAAGAGACTTTCATATTTTGCTGTTGTCAGTGGTTTATCTAAAATACGGCATTTAACAACACAATGACCGCTTTGGATCTACTAACTATGTCTAGTTAAATATGCTTTCGCCGTTTCACGTATAATATTATAATAGCTACAATTGAATGAGATCCTTTCCGTAGTGTTTAATATAATGTGCCCATGGTTACTTTAACATCACATGTACTTTTTAACTTTTTACTAACACAAGTACTGTCAGTAATAACAATATAGTCTACCGTCTACCATAATACGAATATTGTCAATTTACAACAAAAGTGTATATAGTTTTTGTTCCACAGAGAAAAGTAGAAAACAGCTTCATATTACAACTATATTTACTAAATTTAATAACCATTTTAAAGTGCTATTTTGTTCATAAGCATATATTATATTATTATCTCAAACAGAAATAATAATTTATAGTTTTATTTTGATTAACTTTTTTTAATTATAATTGTTGTAAAAAATTATGATTGTCTATACGATATATACACTGAATTTAAATTATTATTATACTGATATGGTTTTTATACGTTTTGATTATATTATATCAATATTGGTAGTTAATTATTGTCACTTTTCCTTTTAAATATTATATTTATGAACTTGATAACTAACGTAGGTACCAATGTAATATTTTTACCATTTTGAGTCGGCAACAAAAAAATATACATTTTTTGTTTGTAGGTACTAGTAAC
>WHPZ01580496.1:25277-36999 GCA_016617965.1 Macrosiphum rosae
TAACGTTTGAAGAAAATATAATAATATATACATAATCATATTTTACACTTTAGTTATTTATTATTTTAGTTAATAAACAATGTAATTATAAGGGAAATTGTATATGTAATCAAAATGCAAAAATTAATTAAGAAATGAATATAATGGATCATACTTCCATAAATTTAAGTCTATTATGAGGAGTATATTATTATCGCAAATCTCTTCAGTTCATTGACCTTATTATTCAATATCTTTTGAATATTAGGTAGGTACGTTGACTCTCATAAATACAACACAAATTCTATAATTGTTAAGAAGAAAACTATGAAAATGAATAAAGTTAAATAATAAAATTAATTTGATGAAATAAAATAGTTATAATTTGACCTTTTTAACTTATGTTTAATAGATTCTAATAGTTCTGTACAATGTCCAAACTGTACGTCATTCTGAATGAGATACTGTGAAATGACGTAAAACATAAAATTTTAAGTGGTTTAATGTCTTATACCACTTCCTCAACATTGTAGTATAATATTTATATATTTTCTACATTTTTTTTCAATTTGGGAGAGATAATTTGTATGCTAAGCAACTGGCCAAAAATGAAAAAAATATTTTCAGATAGACGCGAAAGTGGCAATGGCTAAATAAAATGGAAATAATACAAACGTTAAGATTAACCAGACGCAAGAGGCAGTATAGACAATAAAAGCGAGCTTATGGATAAAAATAAACGTCGATAATGCGATTCTCATTCGATTTAAAAATAAAATGTAAACATTATGTAAAATAAATGTTATTTTTTAGAAACTCGACAATGCGAAATTACATTATTATACAATTTATTATTGTCAAAGGATGTTTATATGGGGGAAATAAGTACAAATCACATCCGATTGAAATGTAGAAGTAGGTATACGAATAAATTTATGCTCAGGCCACTGTGTGCTAAAATATCTACGCACGGTAAAATATATCATTGTAATTTGTGTGCTTATAGGTATTATCAAATATCTGAGGCTCATGGGATTGTCGTATTGCTTATTATCATAATAGTGCATTGATCGGCTGTTAAATCGTTCTACGACTACCTGCACTTTATAGTACCATTTAGTAGGTAGCTTCAATAATTACCTTTTACCAATACCATGATATTATATTGTAAAATAAAATATAATTGCCGACAAACAAATCCACAGACTCTGCAGGTCATCTATAAAATTAATTTTCCACGAGAACTTTTCATTGATATTTATATTTTTTGTTACTATAACTGTTGTTATCAAGAAATACAAGGCATTAATTGTAATGAACAAATAAATTTAATTGTTTTTTTTTAATTTACTAGTGATAGTAAGACTATTTTTGTTTTCATTCAATAGTTTGAAACATTGCCAAAATCTTTAATTAAATTCGTGTACTCACTACCCAATATAACAATATATTAAAACTCACATTTAAATTAATTATTCACTCGTTCCAGATCGAATAATTATTTGTTTTTCTCGAGGGTTAAATTTAAATGTATATAACAGTAACGATCCGTTTCATTTCTGGATGTTTTTATTTTTAAATAAAATTAATATTTTGTAAACAATTTTACATTAACTTAAATTAAGAATGAAGAAATTACAATCTATTTGAATTTTGAATTTTTCTGGAATTATAAACCTACTGATATAACTCGTAGTAAATTAATATTTTTATAAATATAATATTATAATATTATTATACAACTTTCTGTCTTTATATCACTACATTAGGCTTATAAACAGGTAATACATTTAACCACGAGGAGAAAAATTAATTTCCATGAATAATCCAGTGCCATTATGTTTGTTATTAAAAAAATAATCATTATTATTATTTTGTTTTTACCTAAAGGTTTAAAAACGGTAAAATACGAGATGGAATTCATAAACGCAATGCAATAAATTATTTATAATATTATATCTATTGTTAAGCATCATAAAATTCCAAAACTACCAGCATTGTTCTTTATATCTTGTATGTGAAATAAATTAAAATTACACAGTTATAATATTTGCAGGTAACGCGTTGGTGATTGCAGCAATTTTGTTGGAGAGGAATTTACAAAACGTGGCCAACTATCTCATTGTTTCGTTAGCGGTCGCCGATTTAATGGTAGCATGTTTAGTCATGCCCTTAGGAGCTGTTTATGAGGTATGTGCTGCATGATTCACAATTTTAATTTATTGTCAATTTTAATAAGTTTCAAATTTGAATAGTATTTTGAACATTTATTTTACTATTGAGTAGGACTTGTAGGAATAATTAATTCCAAGCTGAACTTGATCACAGTTCACAATACAGGAGTTTACGTTTACCGATTGAGCTTATAATGACCTTTTCATATGAGTACCAATATTGCACTCGGTTATTTTTCATCCATTACAGTGACCCAATTGTAACCTACTAGTACCTATTCTAACATACTGTATTATTGTACAGAAGAGCGACACCCACTTGCCCACCTTCTTCGTGGTTATATTTTGTTAAAGCAAAATCTGAACACTCGATAATACAATATAGCATAGGTAGTAATATTAATTTTGTTTGATAATTTATGACATCGACGATATAAGAAAAAAATCTATGACAAATGACAGTTAGTTATCGTATTTAAAATTCTTATAAAAAGCAATATTGAACATATAAAATGTATTCTTACTATACATAATACTATTTAAAATAGATTAGAACCTTAACATATTTGGAGACAACGGATAATAAAATATGTTATAATTTAGATTTAAATTATAATAACTGTAAGATGAAGTTTATAAAATTCGATAAACTATAACTCTATAGCAAAATATTTAAGGAACTTGTAGATAGTAGTGAATAGTGATAGATGTTTGAATTACATTTATAGAAGAGGTTTTCTGGGAATTAAAATAATTTAATCATTTTCATTCGCCATCAATCAGAGATCAATATAAGCAATTTCTACGTTATTTCGGATCACGAAGTGTATCTGATTGACAATTCTAGTTACGGTTGTATTAGATGAATAATATAAGCCCTGCGGAGTTCGTTCTTCAGCCACCACCACCTACCGCGACAGCCGAATGATCCATCAGATAAAACAGTAGACGCCTTTATTTTTTTTATAAAATAAAAATTTCTTTGAAAGATGTAATACATCGATCGTAACTCTTGTCACACCCACGGAGATGATTATCCCCCAAGCTGTATGTATTACGTATTCGAGTCAAGTACACCCGCAAACTATATCTCAAGTTCGGAAAGTTTCACCAGTCCAGGACAATGGCCTTATGCGTAGAGGCATAAAAGACCGCTCATTGCTCGTATGCGTGATAAATTTCCTTCAAAGATACGTATGTTGAAAAATAAATATAAATAATGCATACATACATGACGTATATTGTAAATAATATAGATATATATATCATCTTAGCATTTTTTTTGCATAAACAACGCTTGGAACGGTGATGGCTATTCAACTTTTTCTCTTTAAATTTTATTTAGACATTTATTTGAAAAGTTTCGACTTTAAGTTTAACAGAGCTTTTACATTTTATCCATGCAGTGTATTTTTAAAACTATATTTTGTTGAATATGTCCCCCTCAAAAAATTAATGAATTTTAAATTTTAATATTTCCTTATCAAAAATAGTATTACTAAACAATCTTCTTTAACTGTAATTGAATATATTATGTATTTATTGCACCTTAAGAAAAACATATTAATTAAGGTTTTTAAATATTAACTTTATGTAGTCATATACTCAAATAAAATAGTAAATTGCACTAGCCGTTCAGAATTTCAGATATACAATATTGCACGTTACAAATCAAGCAAGCGGAATAGGCGGATGAGTGTTTTAAGAAATATTAGATAAAACATAGACACTATAAGATACATAGGTATCTTATAAACTATTTAAGGAAATTAAATTCATTTTTTATTAATTTATTTGAATACGGTAAAAGTTGAAGTGTCACTCATACATCACTCATTCAAATCCGGAAAAAGGAATTATTTTACTAACCTTTTATAGGTACTCAGCTTATGAAACAGATCCGTAGTAGAAAACATGAAAATTATCTTGACAACATAGGTCTTATTCGAACAGAACTTTCATTGCAGCTAAGTTGCTACTCAATCTCTTAACAGTCGTATAGATTTATTTATATTTAACAAACAAACGCAGTTTAAGGTAGCACTGCCATTTTGTTGTCAGCCAACTCTCTGATGAGATATCGTGATGATACATGGCTGTGACACTCCAAAGATTAAAGGAAGTCTGGAATGAAAGCCCCGTCAAAATCAGTCCATTGATTCTAATAATCGAATGTAAATAATCAAACTGTCTATCTCTACTTCATTAATTGTTAAAAGTATAAGTACGTGTGAGCGGGGATAGATTATTTTAATGCAAGTCTAGTTTATATATATTATCTTAAAAAATCTCAAATCAAAATTAAAAACTACTCGTAAAATAAACTATGATATTCACAATAGTTATGCATTATGAATAACCATTTAAGAATGAGACTAATTATATTACGAACATAAGAAAGTTTGTGAACATTTTTGGATACAAACTTGATACAAACTTAAAAATTTTAACTTTTAAAAATTAAGCTATTTATATGTTTTGAGATAAGATTTAAAATAAACTCATAGGTGCCATATTAGAATGTTGTATTTTTATTGTATTGAGTTTGGTGATTGGATTTTCCCAATGTGTTTGCCATTTGAGGTTTAGGAATTGTTGTATTTGTTTCTTTTTATCCGTATATATGCTAATTTATAAAATTGCAGTGTCGGTAGAAGTAGCCACTTTCTAAATTACTTGATCTACTTGTTAATTTATTCCTAATAAAAAAAAATTGAATTATGTGTTTCTAATGGAATTTAAGTCAAACTGATATGTTTAAAAAAAAAAATTAAATAGTAAATAAATACAATTCAAATAATATTTAATACAAGATAATATTTTATCTTCATTCGTTAATAGTTTATGAAATATACTTAGAGTACAATTATGTAGAAGATATAATTACATAAATTTAAAAATCCAAGTATTTTATTTTCTTCATATTCCTTTGTTTGGATTAAAGAGAAAAACTTTTTTTATAAATATTATATTAAATTATATATATAGGAGGAGGTTTGGAAAGTTATTATTCTTAAAGAATGAAAATTACAGTGTAAAAAGTTATCTGTTTAAGGAATTGTGAGTTGTGTGACTTTGCTCGTTTCAACGTAAACTTCTTAAAGAATTTTTGATTAATGTAATACATAAATATAATATACGCATATATATTTTAAATAAATAATGTGATTCACATCATTTGAAAGCGGGTGTGTTATAATTTAAGAATAAAAACAATTTGATTACAAAACAAAATTAATTATCTTTATCTTTGGAATTTTTTTTTCACGTAAGTAATGATTACTAATTAGTGGACGAACTATAGTAATTTAAACTTTTTGAACCAGTACAGCAAATCGAAAATATTGCATTGTGTTCAATCTACATAAGCATCCCATATACTCGTATCATAAACTTTAAACAGCTATATAGATGGTCTGTTTAAAAATAATTTAGCAACGTTAAATATTTCATAAAATTTAAGTTGACCCAAACTGCAGATAAAATGTGAAAGTTCATTAAAGTTTCATTTTATTTAACAGTAAATGTCATTACAGTCATAATTCAAAACGCAATTTTAAAGCGAAACCTTTTAAATGAAATAAAACAAAGAGTTAAAGAGACGACGCATTTTGTTTCCAAATGAACCATCCTAATATAATATCTAATGTTATTAATATTATATAATTATGCGGCATCGGAGAAACGCAGAGCCTAAAACTGTGTTATATTTCGGTGTTGCGCCCACTGCCTAACACTCCTTTCACGAGATAACAAGATGGGTTACCCGTTACCATAATATTATAATACCTATAATATTGTATGGACATGATAATATTATTGTTAGATATATTATTAGAACCACTTGAAAAATCGTCGAAAAAGTTTTACCACTGTCCAATAACACGTACATAAATACATATAATGTGGTACTCAGAAACTTCTCCCAGCACCGCATCGAAATTCCGTCAACCAAGTCCGGAGTCGGACTCGTCGCCACGGGTTTACCGAGGTTCGCCGGGCCGGCCGCGAGGAGCCAAGCCGATGAAAATAACGTTCGGTCGGAACAACGATACGCCTCCTCCACGGGAGGTGCCAGACACACCGAAGTTCGCCGGTGATAAAACCACATTAATCAAGCTGATGGCAACAACAAAGCGACCAACTTTCGTAAACGCTTACACCGCGCCAATGTTTTACGGCGGCGCGGAGAGGCGGTTGTAAGCAGTATAATGGTATAATATGGTACGGCGGCGGTGGCGTCGGAGGCGTATTGTACGTGTGTCTCCGCGCGGAGTTTTCAAAATCGTTTCCCGGCACTGCTCCCCCCCCCACCCATCACGCACACCTCCGACTCACGTCATCTCTTCGACCTCGAACTCGCACAATGGTTTAATTAACAAAACGAACCGCCGAAACGGTTGACCCACTCACACACACACGCACACGGTGAGCTCATAAACAAATACGTCTCCGCGATGACTACCCATCACGTCGAGGGCTCTCTGTCAACGTTTCGCTCGTATCTCGACACGACCACGGAGACTGTACGACATATTATTATTATTATTATTATTATTATTATTATTATTATTGTTTACACAATCGTAGGTGGATGTTTGTTAAAATATCTTTGTGGAAGGGGGGCTGGTTTCTCCAAATTGTTACGTACACGTGTGATATAAAATTATGAAAAGCGATTAATCTTAGGTATATATTATTATTATTATACTAATATGTATCATAATATACACATTCCACCCTCGTACATATGCCAATAT
The DNA here is from genome assembly GCA_016617965.1 of Macrosiphum rosae. Lineage (NCBI taxonomy): Eukaryota > Metazoa > Arthropoda > Insecta > Hemiptera > Aphididae > Macrosiphum > Macrosiphum rosae. The sequence continues at coordinate 32,191 of WHPZ01580496.1, forward strand.
ACCACTCATGATACGGATCGTTCGGAAATAATAGCTGTAATATTGCATTACGTCATTATTGCACATCATATCCGCTTTTGATATAATATAATATTGCATAGGTAGCGAAAAAGTACACAAATACGTTTCAGAGTAAATAAAACCATTTCAATAATGACATTTTGCATTGCCATACGCTATGTGCGGATATTAAAGAAAAATTGATGAAATTAAAGTACCGTGTCTATTATATTATTTACTGCGAGTATGTAAATATAAAATTTAATAATATTATTATCGAGTATATATTTTTAATGGGGACTAAGACCACTTTAGCCATGTGTCGCATTTTGAGCCGCACAAGGGTCACATGATAGGCGTGTACACTTTTATAAGGTTAGTGTTGATGGAGAAGACGAAGTAGAAGAAGAAGAAGACGACGACGACGACGACGATGACGAGAAAAAAATACACTGAGCAGAAAGAAATCAAACGACAATACGCGAGTGATCGTAACAGAAGAAAATTCAATTACCATTGCGGCCGTCATTCAACACAAGCGAACTCGCTGGATAATCGAATACAAAAGGAACGGTGGTGTGGTTTCTAAGAAATTATATATTTTCTTCACAAAATCAATACACTATTTGCTATAATAATAATGGATATATTATTATTATATTATATTTATATAGTATGCTTAATAATATTTTTACATAACACGATTGGATTTATTTCTTGAAATTATCTGTATGGTCATATACAAATTATAATAATATACCATAGCCCGATGCAAAAAAGCATGGTACAATGCTATTTTTCTTTACCTGCAGCAGACCAACATATAATATTTTAAGACTACAGACATTGGTAATCTATTTATTATATTATCATAATATCGGATATATTTTAATACCGAAAATTACTACCTATATTCAATAACATAAAACTATTCGGTATCCTTTTTTATTTTATATTTTGGATTTTATGATTTTTTTTAAACTTGAGACGATTTATTATTAATACATAACTTAAACGTAGGTATGTAGTTATATCTACGCTGACCATCAATATTACCTTTCTTGAACTGAAGGTTATTCCTTTAAGCTTACCTCTCTGCAGGATATATCGCTGGAATAATAAATGTTAAAATACCGATGAGTCAATGTATCTTTAACATTATTCATATCGTTGATATTTTTAATAAATTAGAAACCCTTTACGTCTAAATGTATCTAAATATTTAGTTTTAGTACTTTAGACATTAACTTCACACGATTAATTAAAATTGATTTCATCGTTAAAAATGAATAATATTTCAAACTAAAGTATAATCTTAACGCTCAACAAAAACGGTGATACGATTTTCAATACAATACGTGTACGTTGCAACTTGCAAGTATAATAGTATTTATGTTAAAAGAACAAAGATCAACCGCGTTACATATTTTAAAGTTCAACACGCCTACTTACCTTCTTTTAATCTACATTATTCAGTCTCTTCCTGAGTCATCTTAAAAATGAGTAATGACTTTAGCACTTACAAAAAAAGAATGAAATAATAATATTTTCAGAAATGATATTTAAAAAATGCGCACACAAACAAATTATAAATAAAGATTACATAAAATTATACATTTCTAATAAAGTAAAATGCATGAATAAAATAAAATTAATTCAATCTAAATCTAAGTAACTTTCTATGATATATTAAAGTTATTACATACATAAAAACACAATGAACAGTATATATTATAGGAGGTTTGAAATAAAAGGTTAAAAAAAATAGAATATATTTTTAATATACATATTATTCTCAAAAATTATTATTTTCTTTTTTAAAGTTTATGTACCTACATGTAGATACAAATATAGGAAATGTGGACGTATTTACCATTTAAATATATGTGTGTTATGATAATATTATAATATAGATTTATTTTAATTTAATAAGTTTAAATGTAACATAATAATTAACTGAAGGAAATATCAATTATCGACCCATTCACAACTACCTTTATATCAAATTCTAAAGGTGAGTGAATAATTTTTTTTTTTTTTTGGTATTAGTTACTATACTGTTTAATCCATCTAGATCCATTTGAATATAACTTTTATTCATATCAAAGCCATGACTATTATTTATTACCTATACAATTATTACTCATTGAAGTTTGTTAGCGTTATCATTAAAATAATTAAAATTATTTTGCTTATTGCTTATTATATACATTACTCATATTGAAGTTTATATTAGATTCGAATATCGTGGACTTATTCAAATATTGTTATTTTATGTTAGTTTCTGGTTGGTCACATAATATATGTCGAGTAAGCATAAAATACGTCCCTAACGCTGAGGATAAATAAATACGAAGCTATATTTACTTCATATTTCAACACATTTTACAGTATTTGGATAATATTTTATAGTTTTTACATTTTTGTAAATATTTTACGAAACATTTTGATGAAAATCTAAATCTGACTACAGTTTAAAGGGGGAAAACAATAAATGACAATAAAATATACATAAAATAATTTATATTATAAAAACTATAGATACTTAGTGCTTACTATATTTCTTACCTTCGAATATTAAATGATATTAGTCATTAAAGTAGTAAAAGTAAAAGATAAACACTTAAACATTATATAAGTACCTACCGTCGTACAGCCGTTACATTTTAAACTTTAACAATTAAAAGGCCTAGAGAAAATAGTTTGAAAGTTTAAAAAATTATTGTGTACGGGACTTTATACTTGAATTTTATTCAGCGAAAGAATGGTTACTAGTTACTACAGATAGCTTCATCCAAATTTTTTTAGATGTTGTTTATTTTTTAAATTAAGATGAGCGTATCTGATCATGCGTTTGGTACATAACTGTATATCTCATGGACTTTTCCAATGGATATGAATTAATTTAGTAGATTAATAATAAGTATGGTTAACAATATAATATTTTCCATTATGGAAATTGAAAGTCTAAAATATTATTATTTTAAAATTACTGCAATCTTATGATTCAGTATTAAATTTAAAATTAACATGTTATATTATATTATACAATATATTTTTATGTATTAGTATCGAAATGGTTAAATACTATACAGGCTTAATCAAATATATGCAAATATCAATTCAAAATTGTATAAACGTATTATACCTCTTAAACTAATGTGTCTGTCAGAATATAGACGTGAGCTTAATTATAACAACTGGCTTGGTGATAAACTACTAGAAATTCAATTGTAATTTTGGTTGCTACAAGTTTTCAGATTATTAAATTTAATAGAATATTCAACTTTAACAGACATTTATATAGAGTTGTTGCCGTAGTTTGATTAAGATAATCATTTAACTTTATCCTACGAAATATTAACTACAAAGTCAAAATGATTCCTCCCAGTTATATACCTAGTTACTTTACTGTAAGTTATTGTATAGGTACAACATCAAATATTATGTTCTTTGACTTATATTTATTTTGACGCAACACTGAGACCCGTATCCAATGTCCAATAAACTTTTTAACTTTCTACATTAACTAATTCTTTAATCCACAAAACGAGACATAAATAAGTAGCTTAAATATAAAAGTTTATAAACACTTAAAGTTTCAACAGTATTTGGTTAACAGTCTACTGAACGAACGCCCACAACGTGCGATAAACTTAGTAAAATCTTCCGCCTGACAACGATATGATTAATCGCTCTTTTGCTTTTTTCTCCTTTTAGAAATTGCAAGATGATTAAGTGATATTTTGAAATTTATTTGAACACTGTATGTTTTATTTCAAAATTAAATAGCCCACTGTATTAGTTAAATATAAGTTCGATGTAAACATTCAATCATCAATCGCCTCATGCTATATTTTTCAAGCGATTACTTACTCTTAGTGGTCGTTCGATATCCAAAACATTTTGTATCGATTTATGTTTAATAACTTTTTATTTTTATCCACGAACATAAGTTTTAGTAGTAGTATAGTTTGACTAATTTCTTCGTTCAGAGTCAATTTTAATTTCATGCCACGGTAATCACACGGCCTTTAACCAGCATGTTGCAATTCACCGCACGAAAAACCATTACACCGTCCACACTGTACAACTTCAAGAGAAATCACACAGCATCTTACTAATAAATCCTCCATCTGGGGCTTGTGAGATTATCTTGGCATGAAATGAAAACGGACTTGAAAGAAATTACTTCTACTTATCTGTGCAACATTAATTATGTATGTTTTTATATTATGTAGTAAAAATGCGCATTGATATATTTAGATACAAAGTGTTTCGTTCTGGAAATAATGAAGTTGATGAGTGATGGCTTTATACAAGCAATACTACTACTGTATATTGGAGAATTATAATAATAAAATAAGGATACGAGGTGATACTAACATGGCTGGCGGAAATGGTGGTATAAGTGTGACATTCAGATTCCGAAGTTTTATTTTAGATTTTGGTTATTATAGGCTATAGCCCTCATCATATTATATTGATTTGAAAACACACAATTTTTAAAGTTTAAATAATCCAGACAATCCTGTACCTGTACGGCTAGCAGCTGTATGTTATATAAGTAACAGTAAAATAACAGACTATATGCATAGAACTATTCAAAATGTTTTTTTTAATGTTTTTTGGTAGTATAATATTGATCAAATTTTAATTATTTTAGCGCACCTTACCTATAATACAGAAAAACCAGGAATTCTTATAGGTACTTTACATAGTTTGTTTTAAGAAATTACTGGTCGACATTTTTACAGTCGTCATAAATTATATTTCAGTCGGCAAATACTTGAGCTCCCCCCCCCCCCC
>WHPZ01580503.1:0-16495 GCA_016617965.1 Macrosiphum rosae
AATTTTGACCTCCCAAAAGTACCAACTAGATTCACTTTCCCATCAAACAAGTTACTGAAGTTGAAAATCGAAGCATTATTTCGACTACTAATCGTGTACACAGACATAAAAATTAAAAATTAAAAAAAAAACACACATCATTGTAAAATCAATACATCGTTTCACTCAGAATCTAAAAAAGAAATGTTTGCTGAAACATTTTCAGTTTTATTTTGTTATTTTATTTTTATTTAAGTTATATTAAAATTTAAAATTGTATATTATTTTAGTTAATAAATTATACATTAAGGATTTATTAGTTAATAAATATTACCTAATTAAAGTAATAAATTATATTATTTATAATATAATTTAAAAACAAATTAATTATTTTTTTATCTAGATAAATGTATGTGTATTTTTATCTTTAGATAAAAAAAATTATGTTATATCTTATCCTATCTAGATAAGTTTTGAATGAATTATCTGTTATCTTATCCATATGATTTTTTTGGTTATCTTTTCCCAACACTGATTATACATCAGTTTTATGTTTCACAATCAGATAAAAAAAAATTCACTTTCCTACAAATTCGCCATAGATTCAACCATAGATTTTAACATTTACTATTAACATGTCTCAATTTCTGTCGTCTGACTATTAAGAGATAAATACATGTTCATATATTTCAACTAATATTGATTACATTTTAACAAAAAAAATGAAATAAAGAGTGGTATTAACTATTAATATGGAACTATTTTATAATTATTAGATTTTCAGTTTTCTTAAAAAATTCTAAAACAGAAACCATATACAATTTGATGTGATATGTTTTTAATTTTAAACTTTGTTATTACCTACTTTTACTATACAAAAACATAATATTAGTTTTCAACGAAAACAATATTATTTTTATTCATGTAAATTTGTTGTGAAAAACTATAAATTAAAATTAATATAATGGACTTTATGGTATTTTAATAGAAGAAATTAAATTTTTTTTAAAATACTTTTAAAAGGTATTCAAAATACTTAAAAAATACATTAAAAAAATTGTATTTAGAATACCATATAAATACTTCAAAAAGTATTTAAATACTTGTATTCGAATACTTTACAAGACTGACTAAAGCTAATTGTATTTTGCATAGGTATTTCAATGTTTTTACATATTAAATGCATATTTGTAGTTTTATAGTGCATATTATTATTTATAAATTATAGCTATAGAATTCTAAAATTTCATAAAATTTATTTTTTTTTAAATATTTCACTAAACTTTCATGAAATACTTCATATTAATGAAAGATAAAAAATAAATAAATTTAAATTTAAAATTATAGTAGTAAGCACAGTAAACACCTCTACTTAGTCAAGTATTATAGAAATATTTCTTACATAGTACCTAGGTGTTATACAAACTACATAATAATTATCTATTTTATACACCTATGTCCTATATATATATATAATATATATAATATGTTCTTTATATCATGATCCCGAATAATTATAACTAATCAGGTATGAAATCAGTATGACCATCTAGTGATGATTTTATTAAACATACCAAAAAACAGAGTTAAAAATAAGTAAATTTCATTGAAATATTTCAAGAAGGGTGAAAGTTGCAAGTATGAAATATTTCAATGTGAAAATTTCATGTGAAATATTTCATAGGTAGGTACTCATAACCCTATTTAAAGCACACATATTTGTTTTTGTTGTATTTTCACGTTCACATAATATCGATAAAATTACGACCTGTCTGTATTGCCAAAGATGAGATGAAATACTACTCATGTGCGTATTATATAGATAAATTAAATTAATTACTCATATTATATAGATAAATTATTTTGCATTAAGCAACTTCTGATCATTCAGTGCAATAGGGTAAAATATGAATTCAATCTTAGTTTTCACTTTTTATTAATGTGAGCTAATATTTTAAAGAATGTGAAAATGGCAAAAAACTTATAGAAGGCGACGAAATACTTTTTATACTTTTAAAACCTTTCTATACCTTTTTTAATACTTGTTTTTAAATTATTTTAAATAAAATATTTTCGATTCAATTTTAAGTGCATTTATTTTGTAGCATATTACAGCATTTTTAGAGAATTTTTTTTTGCATATAAATCCGGTCCCTAATAATTATGACCATTGTTACTTACTATATATTTTATATAAACACAATATTTCCGATTAGGTATTATTATATTTTATTTCTATACAATTAGTTTTCATAAAATAGAATAGGTATGTTCTAAATCTTTGTTTTATGAAAAACATTGACTGAACTTGACAATAAGACTAATTATAAATTTAATGACATCGAAAGTATCTACGAAAGATATAATAGTGGCGGCCATCAATACTAAAGCTGAGTGGCGGGAGAACACTTTCTTGGCGGACGCCAACTAAACTAGTAGCACTTATACTTTATAATTTCCAGATTAATACCTATTCATGATGGGTTTTCATTTACACTCAGTAAAAGTGTAAAAGTGTTGATATAGAAAATCAGGTACTTTACTTAAAGTGTGAGTTTGGTGTTCAAAAACTGAAATTGTATGAATATTTAGTGAAAACACAAGTTGGTATCTAGGTATCTCTTGTACTGACAGTAGGTACATAATGGCATGTTGACTGTGTTTATGCATTGTTCAATCCATAGGTATAATAACAGTAAGTTTGAAATTAATTAAAATCATAAGTATTAAGACAATATATTATGCTTACCTACATTTACATATTATATTATATACCCTGCAAGTGGCAATTGATAATTTCACTAGTTCTGTGTACCTACCTAGTGGCCAGTTTACTACATAAGTTTTACTTTCAACATGTTTGTTGAGTTTTTACGACAATTTTTGAGAGTAAGTACCTATGTCCTATATTACAATATAATATACATAAATTACATTTTCATTAGTTTACTAAAATATTTGAAATAACAATTAAATTCTAATAATTTAATAGATCTAAGACCTATATTGTGTATTAATAAATATTATGTTCTCTGCATTTATTTAAAACTCTAAGACTTCAATCAAATTAGTCTAGAACGCGGGATTTTTTGCAGTGCAAATTATTTATTTTATTTAAATTTAAATCTATGAGATTACTGGGCCTCACTGAGACATACTCGTGTGGAGGCCCAGGGTTATCTACTATACATTACACATTTGCATAAAAATTATTATTGACAGACATCTACAATATTTGTGTTTGAAATTAATATCCTAATTATACAATAAAGGTAAAAACAAAAACAGATAAAGTAAGTTATAGGTAGATTGGTACAAAATAATTCATGACGAAAATAATACTAATATTATAAATATAGACATGGAAGCAATAGGTAACATAAGATTTTGAATGATAATATGTGTGTGAATATAGTGGCATATTTTTAATCCAATTTAGTGACGTCACATTCATACATTAACCAGTGTGTGATATGTTTCTTAAACAATGGCAATGGCATGTTTGCTAAATAATTTGGCATTGAATTGAAAATCTGGGTCCCTATGAAATCAAAAGCCATTCGACAGACGGTTTTTTTTTGGCCAAAATTGAGAGTATTTATTTAGTGCGTACCTAGTATTGACACCATGGTTCAAAGGGAACAGTATATTGTGATTTTTGTATACAAAATGCTTATTTTAAAGTACCTACAGGTTTTTAATATTTAATACATTAAACTCTTTAAATATTTTTTCGGTTGGATATCTACGGTCTTTTTTAATTGCAACTTTGATAATTGTGTTTTGACAGGTTTGAAGTAGAGAGAGAATATTATCATGGGCACCACCCCAACCTATTAAACCATATGTGATTTGCGATTCAACAAGAGCTAAGTGAAATATTCTAATGTCTCTAGGTGGTAGAATATCACAAAGTTGTTTTATTATATAAATTAATTTTTTCAACTTATTGCAGACAGATGCAATTTGATTTACCCACTTCATATCAGAGCATATTTCAATACCTAGATATTTGAAATTTTTTACTATATTGATTGATTTGCAGTGGCATAGGTCATGAATCTGACATGTATTATCGTGGATTTTAATTGAATCGAGGTTCGGTAAAGTGGACTTGATGAGAGAATGTAGTATAATAGCTGATTTTTCAAAATTTAAAAATAAGTTATTAACACTAACCAGTTATCAATGATTTTGTTAAATTATGAAAATTGTTAAAAGATGAAATATAATATACGGTCAAAATTGTGAAAACATGTTGCAAATATGCAAGAAAAAAACTTTCAATTGTGTGATATTATGATGATAGACTTGTTGATAGACTCAAAGAAATTATCAAATACAAAGGGTAGGTACCAGGTAAAAATGAATGCAGTTACTTTATTTTATAGTGTTTTTGTGTTTATATTATATTTTTTCTACCTGTAGGTGGCGCCTGCAGACTTAGAAACACTGTTATTAACACATTCCAAAATTGAATCCGTAGCAGTTATTCGACTTTCGAATCTGGAAACCGGAGGACTTCCAATAATTTTTGTAGTTTAAGTCAAAGCTGCAAATTCAGCTCTCAATAAGAAAGCTTGAGAAGACAATTTGTCCACAGTTGAGTAAACAAATTTGTTATTTTAACTTTGATATTTTATTAAACTTAATGTTGTTTTTGTTTATTAGAAAATATTTCGGCACAAAAGTGTCTTGGAGGAGGTGTTTGATTTGTGAATAGTACTCCCAAAAATCCAAGTGGTAAAATATTCAGTATAGTATTTAAAGACCTAATTAAACAATCAAAATTATATAAAAAATTAATACATTTATATTTTATAGAAAATACTTAGTGTAGGAAGTAGGTACTATGTAGACTAAGTACAGTTTATTTTGGTGAAAACATTTCAATTTATGTTCAGAGAGTTATAATTGCATTTAGTTTTCAAACATGCTTATTATTTATGCAAAGCTGGGTAAGTTGTGTTAACCAAATGATTCGAGGCCTGAATACCATTCAACTAAAAAGGCATGTTTTTACGGTCAAATCTTTTTTACTGAACTGCCTGTTAAAATTACCTGCATATGTGGTCTCCGTCTTACAAACATAACAAACATAGAACATGGCAAATTTTACGTTCACAATAATACATTTTACTCTGCAATTTCTAAAATTAGAGTGAAATGACCTATAATAAAGTTTAAATGTAAGATTACTATCTAGGGCATCTTACCTATATGCTTTTTATTATATTTTAATTTTAAAGAGAGATATAAGTATTTTAAAATTGTAAATTGTTTGTACATCTTTAAATACTCATAACTCACTTTCAAATAAATAAAAATATAATAAAAAGCCTATACAATGCCCTAAAAATCTTACCTTTAAAATTTATAAGAGATCATTTCACTCTAATTTTGTAAAATATATTATTATGATCGTAAAATTTGCCATATTGTATGTTTCTAAGACGGAGACCACACATACTGCTGTGGTATCCTCTTAAGTTGAAGTTACAAAAATATTTATACCAAATATAACTATTGCATTAAACTTAAATACATAGCAAACATAAATAACAGTATAGGTAGGAAAAGCTAATGCAATCATTATTTTGATTTGGATATGACTCAATAGTGGCGCATAGTGGTAGTATTAGGAGGGAAATAAGTATATACTTGCCTCCTGCCACTAGTGAGTCAAATAGAAACAATGAACAATAAATAAATATGCATTGGTGTTTCATATCTATAGTGTTATATTTTAATCTAAATTAGTATTAATTTTTTATGTACTACACATTTTGAATACAAATAATTATTAGTGGCTCGGCACGGAGCTGTGGCTGAAAATCAATCACGAAACTTGATTTTGAGTAAGCAACGGCCGCTGCTACTAGTTCCCGGATGGGCTATCACTCGATCTATAGTGGCAAAAACCTTACCTCACATAAACGTGTCTCAAATGAACCGTACTAACCCTATCAACCATAACCCCTACAATAGCTAATGGCGAGTTGCCGGGCTCTAGACCAATAAAAAAAAAAAATAATTATAATAATTAATACTTAATTACATTCCAGTAATTCAGTAATATTATATAAAAGTTAAATGTTGTGTAGAGTATAAAGTAATTTTTATTTCCCCGGTCTTAACAATGTAACAAATAGCACAAATTTGGTTATAAAAATAATAAAAGTTTATAATATACTTAAATTATATATTATAGTCCTGTCACCGAGAGAACGCAACTAAGCAGCAACCAAAACTCGTTGTAGTCCGTGCATCTCCCACCATCCAGCAATCAGCCGTTGTGTCGTTAAGAGATGGTTTTCCGTGGTCTACTGTGGGTGGAGAAAGACCTCGAGACGACGGAGCGCGTTCAATTGGATGAGCTGCCGAGTAGCGTTCTCTAGGTGACCAGACTATAGGTAAAGCATCCAATTGGAAAAATTATATAATAATTAATATTGATAAAAAAAAAATTATTATAAAAGCATATAATTATGTTTCATTGTTTTATAAATAAAATAAAAAACTATCAACCGTAATATTGTATCAATTTAAATGTATATAATTTAAAAAAAAAAAAACAGATTTATAGTTAATGCATTAAATATTGCATTGTTAATTATTGAATGCAAAAGGTGGCGGTACTAATATGTAATATTCATTTTCAAAGTTTCTGCAATTACTGAGTTCATCAAAAATTGCCTGTGGAGTTTGTATTTTGACTATTCTAAGTTTCCGCTTGTTTCCCTTTTTTTCATAAATTTTGGTCCATATGCCAACCTCTGTACAAATCCTAGTAAAAACAAATTATATTTTCACAAACAAACATAAACTGTAATATTTTCAAATCTTACGAGTGGATAATTTTACGCTCATCCTTCGTGAACTCAGTTGAAAATGTAAGTCTTTTTTTTGGACCATAGAAAAACCTCATTATGTATTTCTTAGCTTGTATATTAAAGTCCATCAAGTGTCTTCTATTAGTATTAGTATTATTGTCATAATCTTCCATATCCAGTCCAAATCTTTTTTTAAAATGAATAGTTCTATGTACAAGATTCACGTAGACAAAGATTAAAAAAGAAACTTATAATTATTTTATAATTTATTCAACAATAATATGTAAAACATTTTTTATTTAGGTATGTTATATGGATTTTATAAGTACTAGGTATATTAAATAATTATCAGCCAGTGGCCTAAATGCCAATGTTTATTCTAAACATTAAAAAAACCGTTTAGAAGTATTCATTTTTAGAAATTTCTTGTTAAAATTATTAGATCATGATGTTATATTAAAACTTGTATGTGTCAAACAAATGTATAAGCATTAAACATATTTTGAAATAATGACTTACTCTATTGGTGATGTGATTATTCCTTGGTTATTCTTTCCTAATCCATGACCTTCTTTCCAACCCATTTTTTTCAAAATCAAATAACCGACCTTCATGTCTGACATTTTATTATGATGCATTGTGTAGTTAGAAGTATCAATTCTTGAATCATCCATAACATCTAACCATGTAGTTGGAGATTGTTTATGTTCTTTCACCTAAGCAATTAATGATTTATGATAACACACTAAATAATAGATGTGATATAAAATAAATAATATTACCTTATTATTATTATGTATTTACCTTAATAATAAAGCACACTCGCAACAAAATCTTTAAGGAATTATTCCATGCATACGCAGAAGCAAATTCCTTTTCAGTTGCATCTCCCATTGCTATCAATTGATCTTTGATGTACAATTTAGCTCGACTACAAATGATAAAAATAAAATGAACTAAATGTCATAAAAAATTAAATAAATTCAAGGTGATATTTTGATAGTAAAATAATGTTTTTAAGCTTTACAATTAGATTAGAGATATTTTACTGTAAGTTCAAGTTAAAACTATTAGCTATTTTATAATCGAAGCTGGTATCTCTAAAATAGATTGTACTTCCATAATGATTCAATCAATTTACCTAACTTCTGTTGCCATTTGTTGATCAAAACAGATAAGCAAACGCCTACAAAACCATAAAAATCAAATCACCTAGGTAATATAAAACTTAACTGCTGTCTACAATACTGTGACCTACTAATTTAGCAAACCCAACTGGTGATGTTAGAAGTCGCATATAAAGATAATCTACACCTCTATACTTAATACATCTATAACTCTCATTGGAAAATTTTACTCACAGATTTAAAAAAAAAATTAGATTGAAAATATTAATTTATATACTTACATTTCTAAAGAATTTTTTTAATTTTAAAAACATTGATATTCATACCAAGATCTTTACGATATTAGTACTAACAAGACGTATTGTATAAAAGAAAAATACAATTATTTATGTGTTGTATATTTCTTATTTAATTAATCATTATTTAAAGGAACCAACTAATAATGCAATTTAGTACATAATATGTTATACAAAAAACCTATATTTATCAGTTATTTTTATTGTTGAACTTAAGATGTTATTAAATGTTATTTTAAATATAGAATATAAAACAGCTTGATACATTCATAATTGCGTAGTTGTGTTAATCAATTCTGCCACTTGTAATGGGAAAGATTCAAGCTTTTTAACAACTTAAAAACATATATTTTAGTAATATAATAGTAACCTAGTTTTACTAATAGAAATAAAATCATAATTACTAATGATCTTCACTTATATGTTCCCTTTTTATTTCTGGTCTTGCTACTCCGCTAAAACTGCATGACTGTTTAAGAATATCATATTGATGTTGGCGTATACGGTTTTTGACTAACAACATAAAACCTGGTATTATATAGTTCTGATCCCATGGTGTTTTTTTGAGAGTGTTTGCTGAAATTCATCAAAATCTATGTTTAGAAAGTAATTTCTTAAAGTAAAATTGTTTATACAAATATATTCACAGTAAATACCATTACATCTAGCTCTAGCAGCATTGAAATTGGTTGCACTGATTTTCGGTAAGTTGAGTAAATTTCTCAAATGAGAAACAAAACTTTTAGATAGAGTTTCAATAAGATCCATGGTCGGTTTTCCATACCTTACAAAATTTAAGTAATTGTATAGCTTTTAAGTAACAATTATAATTAATAAACTTGAAGTTACCTGCAATTCTTAAATTCAATATTCATAAAAATATCAGACAAATCCATTAATTTTTCTCTAGGGTATTTATGTTTATTGGCAATCAAAAATGCTTCCCTAAATTGCCATTGATCCAAAGTTTCAAAGTCTTTTTTACATCTATTAACGTCCCATGATGTGTTGAATTTCATTATCGATAATACTCGTTTTATACCAACCTACATAAACATAATTTAAAAGAACATACTGTAATAATTGCTGTTAGTATTTTCTAAAACAACAAAATAAATTATTTAGACATATAATTATAAATTATAAATTACTTTGACTAAACAATAATGTTTATTTTGAAATTCATTAGTAATTCTAATTAAATAAATATATTTATATATATATTATATTAATAAATATATTTCATAAGTATAAAATTAATCAAATGCTTACAGAAGTACTGCAAAATATGGGTTACCTATAGTATCAATGTGGCTATAAATTTTGTTTTAATTTAGTAACCTGATAATATTTTTTTTATATACCTAACACAAATTCTAGTCAAATCTTAATAAATATTTCAACTTAGAATAATCCAAAATAATCATAAGCACATTCAAAATATATATGTCTCGAATATACTTATTGTTACCTATATCTTTTTTTTTTTTTTTTCCGTTTAAACCGACAGCAGAGGAGGATCTGTGTGAACACTACTACTCCTGATTGTTACCTATATCTGTATAATAATATTATGCATAATATGGAAAATGTACTTTTTATTAGGTAATTAATCTTAATAAAAAAAAAACACAAAAAATAAAACTAAAACTTTTTGAATCATTCAATGCATAGTTATACGATTTGTAACCTAACCAGTACATATCATACAACCATACAGGTACAGGACTATTTATGTTCTAAAAAAATAAGTCAACACTTATAAGTCATCAATCGGTGTAGGTCAATAACTCAAAAAAAAAAAAAAGAATGCGTTACAACTAACGTTACTCATTTAAAAATGAATAACAAATATTATCATATAATGATTACTGAAGTAGTAGGTATTTTATTACCTATATAAATTGTATACCACTATATTATACTATAGTAGGATACCTAGGTAAAATATTGATGATGTAGGTGTGATGACTTAATGTTATGCATGAATAAAATGTAAAAGTATTTATTCGTGGGATGTTTAATAATTTTGTTGACTATAATTATCTAACACTTTTGGAATCATAAATAAATTTAACTGATTTTTAATTTATCTCGAATATTCTAGGACCTAGATTTTGCCATACATTCTACATTCGTAACGTATTTCAATAACGTGGAAAACTATATTATGTTACTCCATAGAAATGACTTTTAAAAAGTAATTTCGGTACAATTGCGTTAACTTAAAAAAATAATAATATATAGGTAGGTACCTAATGAAATACCTAATAAAATTAGTACAGTGTTATTGCAAAAGTATTTTACCTACATTACAGTTATTATTGGTAATTTGTATTACATTACCTACTACCCAACACTGATTACAAATGAACATTGAACACAACAAACATAAGGAAACGTAAAAAATCTAATTCAAATATCGTGTACCTACCTACAACAGGTGTCAAGTATATTCAACGGCACTTCACGACAAAATTCTCGTTTGCCAGTAACACGATTGAAAAATAAACGCAAACCTTTGGTGTCTCGGAAAAGCCAAATAAAACAGGACTCGTAGCACTTACCTGTGTAAAAAGTCAATAATCTCGACCACTGAACACGGGCGGTGTACTTTATCCAGAGACTTTAATAATCGTGGTTTCACGGAAAATAATATGGCGGTCGTACAGGAGCGCAGTTGTCGATTTTTTCAGTATCGCAAATTGACAATGTCCTACGTATGTGTGTGTCATAGATAATACCTATATGTATAATCTATGGTGTGCGTACACACCCACTTCCAATACGATGACTCAAACAGACTACTACGACAAAAGAACAATATTGAATAGACACTCGATCAGCTGGTCGGGTTTGTGTGTCCCTGGGGACAATGAAGGAAGATTTTCGAGAAGAAAAATTCGATACGTATCGATGTGGAATAAATTTACGTAAGTACCTACCGGTTCGTATCGAAGTCTGAGTCCGATACGTATAGCTTGTATATTGCACACGTAACTTCTCGAACGCTCTTGAACTCGAATTTCTCCCTTGAAAGTCTTGGGCTATTGGGCTCAAAAAATTGTACCGGATCCGTAATCTGATGAGAAGTCGGTAACGTGTAAACAATCCATTGACGACCGTCTTGATTTATTCAAAGTTTCTCATGCACGGTGTAATTGTCAGTATTGTCACATTTTGCTGTGCGATATCAATTAAATATTGCAATATTGTTATTGGACATTTTTCAAATAATTTATAAAATTGATATGAAATGTTTCATTGATAACGTTATACCGCGCTCCACGGAGCCCGTCTTCAAGGCCATAGGTAGTCACCCGGTTTGGCCATAGCCCATAACACACAAGGCCTGCTATGACCGGTGTTCAGTGTTGGGCAAGTTACTTTTAAAAAGTAAAATATTTTTTTTCAATTCGCAATAGGTAGGTAGGTACTTAATAATTCGAAACTATAACACGTTATTCTATAGAAATTACTTTTCAAAAGTAATTTCCATGAATGAAATTACGAGCAAAGTAACGCCGTTACAGTAACGCGTTACTTTCGTTACGTTACTACCCGACACTGATAACAATATACTATATGAACATCGCATATAATATTATCAAGCCTGCAGAGCAAGTTTTTGTGATAATTTCTATAACTATAGTTAAAGTTGGAATATTGAAAACAAAAAAAAAGTATAGTAAAATAAAGTAACTTAGATAGTATTGAAAACTGAATTGTACAGAGTCAAAATTAAATTTACATATTAGATTGCTAAACATAAAAATATACCGGCATTATACATATATTTTTTTCAATTCACAATAGGTAGGTAGGTAATTAATAATTCGAAACTGTAATGCGTTATTCTATAGAAATATCTTTTCAAAAATGATTTTTATTACATTTTCGTTACTTGGAAATAATTCTAATGAAATTACGTAAAGAGTTACAAGCAAAGTAACGCGTTACTTTCGTTTATTCGTTACGTTACTACAAAACACTGCTGCTGCTCTTGTGCAACACGAGTGTAGTGAGTGCCTTACAAAACGGTAATCGGAAAAAAAGTCCTGTAAAAATGAATTAAAATATATCGAAATTAAAGTATAAATAATATGTTAAAATTGAAATGAAAAATAAATTAAAGTTACATAAAAAAAAAATATAATTTCATAAAAAATAGAAGGGAGCTTACATACCTATATACTATGTAGTGTATATATTATAATATATATAATATTTAATTTTCAAGTTCCTTAATGAAGATCATATTTTTGGCTTTTTCTATAATTTAGTAATTTACTATTTAGTTTTAGTATAATGATAGGTAATATGGTATATATCAAATTGTATAAATAAATATAAATTGTTTCATACTATAAATCATTCATCATAAATTAAAAGGTAATTAGCAGAGGTAATTTAACACTTTCAACGCCGCTGACGCGTATACGACGCGGCGCGGCGACAGAGTTTATTCCATTGGGCCAGTGACGCGTTTACGCGTCAGTAACATGTACGTTTGTATCTGCCATAATTTAATCGATTTTATTTTAATAAACTCTGAAATGTACACAGGCTGTAGACAATAAACTCTAAATTTAAATCTATAATTGGTTTGAGTTTTCGTTATTATTAGATATACTGATAATCGTTGTTTTTGACGGCCTTCCCAAGACAATGTATATGAACGTATACAGGGTGTATATTAGATATATTATTATATTATGAATTTTCTACTGTTATTTAATAATAGTAACACACTGTATCATGCAATATGACTACTTTGCCACTAATAATATTGAAAATACAATAATTTGTTTCATTTGGCGTTATATACGATACTACAACGGACGCCTGCAACGCGGCGTCGCGGTATAATTTCCGAAATCACGGGCGGCGTTGAACGTGTTAAAAAAAAAATTTTAGCTTGTTATAATAGGAATTCATTTTGGATGATTTTTCAAATATAGTGACTAATAAATATATAGGAAATTACTATAGTTAAGTACTTATAATTTGAACTTTGATTAGGAACATAACATAAAAAAAAAGTTTTTTGGTATAATAATAGATTATTTGTATAGGTACCTATTAACAGGCCTTTTTAACAGCCATAAGTCATAACATAAGAAAGAGGTGTAGGTACTTAATTATTATAATATTACATTTGTATGGCATTATTATTATAACTATATAGGTACAATAATTATATTTATTATTAACTAGGTATTGTATATGTACTTATTACATTTTATTATTTTAGACTTTTTTTTCCGCGATTCTACAAAACAGCACAGCCAACCATTAAACTTAACAGAATTATTCCTTACCTTAATTCTTATACCCGGACGAGGGACAAGCCTATAAATGCCATGGATCCGGTGGCAAGTATAACTGTTGCGATGCCACTGATGTTCATGCATTTTTCGGTATCTACGTCGGTGATAAGATAACATTCAAATAACTAGCCTCTTGAATTTAAATATTATAATCATTATTATTAATACTAGTATATACTAAAATTGAGTATTGTAATTTTGATATCCTAAATCTAATTGTGGTACACCCGTATACCTAATGATAACTTCTTGGCAATATATTCTATTTATCTTCTGCGTTTAAATTTATATGAGGTAACTTCTATTACATGGATGGCCTACATGTAATTTTTAACACATAACCGAACACGTGCCGTCGTCTTTAGAAGTTTTTATATTTATAAGCGCAGGGCAAATACCACCTAATTTTTTAGAACATATCAGTTTTGGGATAATTTTTTGGGCAGTTTTCAAAAGTTTTTCTCCCGAACGATGACATATAATATATTGTTTTACAATTACTGTTTTTGTATTCCATGACATAGCTACAGGAAACTGAATAAAATACTTTTGTTCTTCATTAGTTTTCCATTTTTGAAATTCACCAAAAGATCTGACCTTTAAATGTTCATATACACAAAGTCTATGAACTGTGGTATTTTTGGTAATGTTCATTTATGAGGATACTTGTACTAAAATATTGTTCACACATAAGACACTTAAAATGTGTAGCCTGTATAATGTAAAATATTAAAAGCATTAGGTACAAAAAAAACAAATGTTGCAATAGGTAAGTATCCATGATAATTCGGATTAATTACCTTGGGATTAGAATTTCCTTTCAAAATTATATGTTTCCTTATATGTTTAATTAAATCATTATTTCGGGTATATTTCCTTGAACAGTGAGCACATTCCTATAGAATTCAATAATATCAATTACCATGATGATATATATTTCAATGTTGAACACTTGTATTTTCTCGTTAGTCAAGTACTCAAGTATGAACTCATATAAAAAGGTGTATTAAGAATAATAAATTTTTTTTTTCTTTTTTAATAAAAAACCTGTACCTATATGAGCGGTTAACCAAATTCCAAAACCTTAGTAGTAGAAAACCGGTTTTAAAAACCGACACCAAAACCCATGACTTTTATTTTGGTTGTTGAAACCGGTGAGCAAAACCGTAAGTATAACAAATCGGTTTCAAAAACCAAAACCGATCAATGGCACCTACCAACGTCCGAAGTCTCGTCGCTACTGGAAAATGGGTTGTTGCGAATTGTATAATTGTGTTTTGGCAACACTGTAAACTATCGTGTGTGTGTGCGTCTCGGCCGTCCAAAACGCTAACCTCTTCCCGTGTCGTGTTTGTGTTTATCATTTCATTTTCTGGTGCCTTCACCGCCCTTCGCGTGCCGACAATAATTCGTCGTCAACGCACGAGAACAGCTGATGACTCAATATTTTAGTCGGTTGTCTAAATATCGCAGCCGATAACTGTTTTCCATCGTTGATTTCTCGTCGCTGTAAGCAAACACCGTAAGTATGATATTTTATTAGCACCGTAGCACGTAGGTTCGGATTTCGTTGGCCGCCATTTTCACGTGCACGTGATTCGCGACGCGAACGTCATCAAAATCCTACATCAATCTCCCGACCGATTGCCGCCGCGGTATTGGACTAGGTTCGCCGGCGGCCGGCCGCCCGTTTGCCGTTCGAAACACTATTAAGGCCGTTTATATTATTGCTGACGACCGGTATTACGCCGTTAAGATTGTTCGACGATCATCGATTGTTGGTAGATCCGCTCACCCGTTTTTTTTTCCTGAAGTTTTATCCGCTATATACGTCTTTAAACCTCCGCCTGCCAATATGTGGTGTGTACGTACCGGCGTTCGCGCGCGCGCAGGCGCGCGTGTGTGTATGTGTGTGTGTATGTGTGTGTGTGTGTGTGTGTGTGTGCGTGTGTGTGTGTGTGTGTCTAACAATAACATTTTGAAACGGGCGATACCGTTTGTTACTAAAATATAATGCGTAACTTGTAACTATAGAACTTTTTATAGATCTTATAAACATCTTTATTCATGGTTTTCACAAATTTTACTGCGCTTATTGATAAATGTCTTACATATTTTATTATACAATTTTAGGAGACACGTGTTTTTGATATTATCCTTTGCTGTTGTTTTAAACAATTTTAATTTGGAATCAATTATTATAATGTATACTACTACTATTAACTGATAATATTTTTCACTGTCGATATTGTTTTTATTTCATGCAGATAGTTATTAGTTACACAGATCTACAGAATACACATTTTTCATAACCGAAGTAGACTGTGTTCTGACCAGTTATAATAATTGGGTTTTATGTGGGAAATTACAATAAATAATTTTATCTTATCTTGTGAAGGGGAGAACAGATAATTTTTTGAGGATAAAGCCCATAAGACATCAAATTTAGAAAATGTATTAAACACCTTAATTAATACTTAATAGGTACCTATCCAAATAAAAATTATCTACCTGTAATGTCAGTATATTACGTAATACACGTGTTACTGTGAGAAAACCGTATATAATAAAATAAATTACTATGAACATGATTAAATTGCAATAACTTTTCCACATAGTCACATAGGATTGAAAAATTGAGTAAAATATTTGTTATTAAATATTCGTGAATATAAAGAAGAAATAATACCTGCAAAAGAGAGAGGATCAAAGGCTAAACCTCTCCCACCTGCACCAATACTAACATCGGCTAGAGGTAGGGAAATATCTCATAAGAGATTTGATAAATATAAAAAAAATATGTTACTAAACAGTATATTTTTCTCCCAATTCCTATACTAATTTCAATTTTAGTAAATATACAAGCAAACAATATGCAATGAATAAAATACCTACCTAAAATTGGTTGCTTTTTCAAATCGTATACAAAG